>JAOTRH010036491.1:18747-54010 GCA_034768845.1 Heliamphora exappendiculata
ATTCGGGGTTACCGATTGAGGCGGGAGATCGATAGTCTTCTTTTTCAGGTATCGGTCACACAGGTTGATTCGGGGTTGCCGATTGAGGCGGGAGATCGATAGTCTTCTTTTTGCTCTTTTGAACCATGTATGTTTACATGTTTTTTTGGTGTTGAAACCGTGTAATGTTAGCCAGTTTGCGATTATATACAATGCATGTATATTTTATATTGAGAGTGTATTCTTGGGTTAGTTGTTTGTGGGTGTTTTACGTGACCCAGAGTTTAGGGCTTGAAACACCATAAGACTCACAACAGGTTTTAATTAATCCTCAAAATGAAAAGGTATTGGGTCCCTACAGCCTCTACTTCTTTCCTTATTGGTGATTGATTTTCCCTTTTGTCCTTGTGCCTTGGGTTATGGTTTCCTTATCGCTGAAGCCGTTCCCCTGCCTGCTTGTTTCTTCTCCACTCGTTGCTTGTCCCTTGCTATGGAAGGGAGCGTCGCGCTGATTCCAAGTTCCTCTACTACCGCTGTGTTTGTGCGACGATATCCTGTCCATCATCTTGTATCCATTGGATATTATGACCCATCGGAACCCTAAGAGATGCCCTGCAGTAGTGGAAGAGGGGAAGGCTTTCCTCTAATCTTCGTAGTTAGGCCTTTGGTTTGCTTGCCAAAGTTGATGCCATTTTGGTCTCCTTAGGGGTGCCTGTGATCGAGAAGGTAGGGCTGCGGTTGCTACCACTCGTTTCAGAACTGTGGAGCCTGACATGGGGACCTCTCGTGTTAAGGTGGAAGGGCTAGACTCAAACTTGTAGGGTTAAAGTTTTGATATTGGAACGTTATCTTGGAGTTGGGGTCGACGTTGCAGCTATATTATTTTCTCAATCATTCCAGTGTGATCGACGCATCGTAGTGATGTAGATCTTTATCCTCAACTTGCACAGCGAATGGATGTCCCCCATATCTTGTGTAGGTTACTTGACCTAGCTGGCGGGGAGGGTTGACCACTTTACCTTATTTCTTCTTGGCGTTGTCGTTCACCTTTTGCTTTGTAGAAGGGTCTCGTGCTCTTGCCTTTTGGTTCTGTCTTGTTTTTTGGTATGGCCAGTTCTACTATGATTGTAATGTTTTGACCTTATTAATAAGAACTTGCTTTCCATTATATCTGTGATTTTGAATGCTTTCACTATCTAAATGTTTCTATGTTTCTTGTTGTGAAATGAAAATGTATGAGACATTCGAGTTGCTTTAGCTGGTTTTCAATAGTGCTTTCGTTGTCTTTGTGGTGACACTGGTTGAACTGCTATTTTTCTCAGATTTTCCAATTGGACCCTGGTAATAGAGGTACTCTGAGTTTGGGGTTTTGACTTTTTCGACCAAGATTATTGAAAGCTCGGCTCAACGTCTTCGATTGGTGACTTGATCCCCTCAGTATCCGAGGTGTTCTGGAGTCTGATTTCCTGTCCCTGATTGACTTTGGCACGAGTTGATGGCACCTTTTGAAGTTTGCGTTTGTTTGATTATGACTTCATCGGCAGCTTGGATGCTCCCTAGGGTTAGCCTCGCTTTGTGCAGGAATTTTCCCTTCTTCGCCCGAGGTAAGAGGGAGAAAGGGTTTGCTCATTGGTTGAAGGTCAACGAACATGTGGCATAGCCCCATCGTTCGTTAGGGGTTGTTGGGGATTCCTCGTCTTCTGTTGGGGTGTTGAAAGCTCGGTCTTGTCCTCTAGTCTTTTAACCGTTATGGGGGGTCTTGTGCCGTTATAACCGAGGTGTCTTAGTGTTCGATCTCATCTTCCAGTCTTCTAATCACTTTGGGGGGTCTCGGGGCCCCTATAGCCGAGGTGTCTTAGTGCTCGATCTTTGTCCTCATTTTTAGTTTCCTTTTGGCAGTTGGTTGTTGCTTAAACCCTTGTGACCCTTAGCTACATGTTAGGTGCTGGTTGGATGGCGTTTGGCATGCATGTAGCGTGAAGTGTTTCGTAGGTGTTTCCTTGTTTGTCTGATACGAAAGGTGTCAGCACTCGTCATTTCGGCTCCTCAAGACACTTTAGTATAAAGGTGTAACCGAGAGTGAGGGCAAGGTTACTTGTCCCTTTGCTGTCCTTCTCCTCGTCTACTTTTAACTTCTCGTCTTTCGCTCTTCCTTCGCCCTGCTACTTTAGAATTGCATTCAAAATGATGTATTCCTATCTTGCCATTGCCTCTTTATTCCTGGAAGGATTTAGGGCCAAGTACAAGTTCCCTTCGTCTGTGACACTCAAGTACTTAGATCAGGTGACCCCAGAGGGGAAGATTGCCGGCAAGGGAGGGGAGATAGCCTTCCCCATTGCTTCGTTGGTTCACGAAAGGGTGCGTTTCCCCATTCACCCCTTGGTTTGGGAGGTTATGAATAATTTAGGGTTGATTCTGCACCAGGTCTCTGGGGATTTCTTTCGCTTGGTGATGTCAATCATCGCCTTGAATTATTCCTACTTCTTAGACCAAGGAGTCTAGAGATCTTCTCATTGTATTTTTTGTGTCACGCTGATAATCGCGCCATCTATTATCTCCACCCTCGGAGTTTCCAACATGTGCTGATTCATGGAGCCTCTGATTTCACCATGGGGCCCCTCTAATTCGTGCTTGTTGGTGGGGTGTTTGAGTTCGGTGGTTAGGAGAATAGCCTGCCTATTCCTCGAAGGGAAGGGCATCCAAGTAAGTGGTTTTTCTTTTTGTTGTTGCTTGGCTTTGGTCCCAGGATGCTTCTGACCTCTTTTGCTCCTCATTCTCCTCTTTAGATCTTTTTGTTGTTCATAGTCATTGTAAGGGGGCTAATCAAGAGACGATTGATGCGGTGTTCTGGATACCTTCTAGTAAGAGGAGCGTGACGGAGGTTAAGGCGCTTGCTGGCGAGTTGCTGATTGTTAGAGAATCCATCACGTGCCTTTAGGAAGAGATGAGTGAGCTCTAGAAAGAGGTGGGGGTGCTGAGAACGATCCTGTTGCGTATGGAGCCCCGCTGTGGTGGGGAAGGCGATGGGACACGGCCATCTGGCTGGAGCCAGGTCAGGGAGAGCTCGCCCAATGAGGCTGTGGGCATCAAGGACGACCGAATCTTGTTTTGGTACAAGGCCAGCCTTTTAAGAGCCTATGTTCTTCTAGATTCTCTACTATGTCAGGAGCTCTCTCTGGCGCTGTAGTCCATATCTGTCTTCCCCCTCCCGATATCTCTTACCCGTTAGGAGTGTCTAAAGCTCTTTTTTTTTGTAAACATATGTTCCTCTTTTGACATGAAATCTCTGTATTAATGAAAAGCTTGACTTTTGCAAAATATTACCTATCCAACGCTGTATGTACTTTAATTTGTGATCGGCTTCTTTCGGATGCTCTTGTAGAATTACGCCTTTTTTTGGGGTCGAGGAGCCTGCCTGGCCTTCGAGCTTATTTGAATTCCTTGCCAAGGCAAGTTAGGGCTTTGCACCTAGGAAGAGCGAGGGTTTTGTGCTTAGGCGGAGCTAAGACTTTTATTGAAACCGATAGCTAAGCCCGAGACCTAGGTGGAGCTAGTATTTTGTGCCTAGGTACAGCTAAACTGATTATGGGTGCACATTAAAAGTACCTATATTGGTTGGAAAAATCACACAAGATGGAGAAATGATTGTCGTGGGCTGCAAATAGTTATCAAATGTCCTCAATGACAGGTAATCTTGAATTTCAAAACTCTCAAAATAATTTTCAAAATAGGCCATTTTTTTTGAAGAATGAAAGGAGGAGAACGAAAGAAAGAAGAAGAAAAAAAAACTAATACTAGTAATAATAATAATAATTAGAATAATAAAACTAATAATATAAATAATAATAATAATAATAATAATAAGAATAATAAGAATAAAAAAAATAAAAACTAAAAAAAAGAGATAGGGGTGGAGGTTGGTGGTGGATGAGGATGATGAAGTGATATGGATGAAGATAAAGGTAAATCTCCCGAAATAAGGATAGAGTTGCTAGGTGGAATGGGGTTTAAAGATAAACAAGTTTTTATTTATTTATTAATAGGAGAGATAAATAAAAAAATATTAATAATAATAAAGAAGAAGAAAAAAAATAACTAAAAGATAGGGAGAGTGCTGGATTGGATAGGGATAGGGATGAGAAATTTGAGGAATTTAGGGGTTTGGGATAAGGATGAGGGATTGGGGATAAAGAATAAAAAGATTAGATTTTTATTTTTTATTTTTTTATTACTTAAAAATTAATAAAAACTTATAGTGCTTTGATAAGAATTCAGTATTCGCACCGGACTTCCTTCAACGCCGAGCAACTTGCAGTTAATTAACAAAAAAGTAATTAAAAAGAAATTTATATAAAAATCCTAAACTATCAAAACAAATCCTAAAGAACAAATTAAAATTAAAACTGTTCTCAATATACGCAATCGTGCTTTTTGTCCTCGACAATAGCGCCAGAAATTAGTTCGGTATCGTACCGTACTAAAATAAAATTTTAAAATCCTAAAATTAACTATTATTTGGTATAATAGTGGTTAAGTCTGTGTATCGTTCCAACGGGGATAAATAGGCTAAGTTACGGTATTATCAGATTAATAATTAAATTTAATTTGAAATAGAAATTGATTGAGATTATAAAATATGGTTGAATTGAATAAAATAAAATAATAAAAACTATTCTAAATCTTAAAGATAATCAAAATTCCTAAAACTTGAATCTACCCTAGCCAGTATTTTAGTTTTATTTAAATTCTATTTCTTTAAATTAGTTCAATTCAATCCGGTCACGATTACAAGATTGACATGGATTATTAAGAGGATAAGGACAAATCCAAGCCTGGCATATCCTATTTAAGATTATGGCACGGATCGCCCGAGTGATCCCGGCATGACCTGTCCTATCCAAGTATAGAATATCTCACGTTTTGAATAAGAACAAAAACATATAATAATTGCATGATCTCATTTTTATAATCACAGAATGTAAGAATGGAACTAGATAATCAAATTAAAAGCTCGTTGATCAGAAGTCAACGTCTTAAAATCATACATTGAATTGAATCTAAATTAAAAAAGAAATAAAAATTTAAACTACTTCTAAAATACCGACTAGGGGTTCATCATCTCATAGGAAGAAGAAGATCATCTAATCATGTTTCGGCTCGAATTCATGAAGAGTTAAAGAAGAACTGGTTCCCGGGACTCCGTCTTCATCTTCCCGTCACTTTTCGAGCCTCCACACTTTCCTCTTGATGAGTCTTCAATATGATTTTTGAAGATCTAGAAGTTATTCAATGATTCCTCCAAGCCTTGTATTTATAGATATGATCCACGCCCCTTGTTTCAGTGTTTCAATCAAATTTTGACTATCCCGTTCTGTCCGGACGCATCCCGTTCCATTTGGACGGTTTTCCAACAGTAAATTTTACATCTAGATGCCCATTTTTGCATCCGGACACAAATCATGTCACGCCTGAAACTCCGGGTCACGTGAAACACCCACAAATCATCAACCCGAGAATACACTCTCAATATAAAACATACATGCATTGTATATAACCGCCAAACGGTTTACATTACACGGTTTCAATACCGAAAAACATGTGTACATACATGAAACAGAAAGAACAAAAAGGAAGACTACAGCTCTTCCACCTTTCCAGCACTCCGGATCAACCTGCGTGATCGATACCTGAAGAAAAATCAAATCCTACACTGTGAGCCAAAACTCAGCAAAAACTAGACAAAGCATGCAATATAAGCTAAACATGCTAGGAAAACGAGGTGCAATTTTAGACTCTCTTTCAAACCTTTAAAACAATTTTCACATGTAAACAGGAAAGCGAGAATACAAACCATCTTTTGACTCACTCACAGCAGCCATGAAAACAATTTGAAAACGGTTTTTAGATCGCGATTCACACGGATCTTAAAACAATTTAAAAATTGGTTTTATCCGTCCCATAGTGCAGTACATACGATCCATGATACATACAACTGGCCCTCACACGCCACAACCACAGTCCTATCACTGAGATAAAGATCCGAACTCAAATACGCATTTCTGGGATAAAACTGTATACTACGGGGTAAAACCATAGATCACGGGGTAAAACTGCAAATCACGGGATAAAACCGCATACTTTACCGTAAGTCATGGGATGAAACCGCCGACCACGTTATATACCACGGGATAAAATCGTAAACTGTGGGATAAAACCGTATACCGCGAGATAAGACCGCATATTACAGGATAAAACTGAACACTACAGGATAATACTGAACATTACGGGATAGCACCAAATCACCACATGCATACTAAACCAAGATTTAAATGCATAAAGCCACGTACTATCACTACGTTACACAAACTACGTCACATGCTACACACGCGACTCACACCGCACATGCAACCCGTGCAACATGCATCACATGCACCCGTTCCTCATATTCCACATAACCATGCCTATAAAACTTTTGAGTTTTAATGTATAAAACCATGTTACACGTAACGATAACAAGCCATGTAATATCTCTACATAATCCGTACATAAATAAACAGTTATAAATACACATAACCATGTATGACAATACATCACGACGCCACCCGTAAAAAAAATCGACATCCACTCACTCGAACGACCCATCCACACACTGGGACTCGTTCACACACTGGGACAAACAACATCTAACCCGGAGGCTAACACCTGAACCTCCCACAGAACGGTTCTTATCGAACCCACCTTTAAACCGAACCACGGACCCACACGTCCTGCACATAACCAGCACGCACACAACCGTGCCTCAACACCCAAAGCTAATCCAACCGCGTCACACCCGAGGACAACACCACAAAAACACTCGAGGCCATGACACGACCCCCAAAACCATAACACGACCAACCGAACCCTAAAAAGGATCCAACGGTATTTTAATTAATTAATTTCATAACTAATTAATTGAATATC
Source organism: Heliamphora exappendiculata (assembly GCA_034768845.1). Lineage (NCBI taxonomy): Eukaryota > Viridiplantae > Streptophyta > Magnoliopsida > Ericales > Sarraceniaceae > Heliamphora > Heliamphora exappendiculata. The sequence goes on from JAOTRH010036491.1 coordinate 25,690, forward strand.
ATTGAAACCTAATCGAAAACCAAGAACCAACCACCAAACCACCAACACAAAACTGCTCAGGTCCAGTCGATTGGACCCGAACCCCCATTCGATTGAGCACCAACACTGGAAAAGCCCAAAAACGTCCAAACACACTGTCCAGTCAATTGACCCCCACAGTCCAGTCGACCGAGCTCAAGTACCCAGGCTCTAGTCGACTGACCCCACAGTCCAGTCGACTGAACTCAAGCAGAAACTGGTTCTGAGCTGCGGGTTTCAATGTCCAAACCCCGAATCAAAGCCTCTAAACTCCCATCTAACACCCTCGGACATACACACGTCAAAGCCTAACACCTAAACCACAAAAGAAACACCCGATATCTGATTCCATCCACCGAAATTGCCAAAAATTGATTTTTAACCCAAAAACCCAACTTGAAACAAACTCAGATCAACAGCAATCTAACTGTTAAAAACACACACGATTACACGTAGCACCCTTATAAGATATGAGAGTCTAGGATCCTACCTTGGTGAGTTAAACACTCAATGCCTCGATTCATGTGCAAAATTGAGTTTCATCGAAATAAAATTATGTCCGGATAAACGCGTAGCCCACTGTGCCAAAAGTAAGGATCCACTGTCTGATCGTAGAAAATCGAGCCCCGGGCCTCTGAAAACTTAGAGAGAAGGCAGAAAGAAAAAGAAAACTTACTAGAGAAATTTTGAAAATATCTTTTAAAAATATCTAACTTCACGTATTTATAGGCTTCCAAAATATCTTTTTTTAAAAATATTTTTGATATTCGCACTGTAACATCCCACGGCCCAGGGAACCTACCTCGCATGTATATCTAATCCCAATCATGCATCAAAAGGCATTTAAACATGCAAAAGAAAAAACACTAAACGCACATCGAAAAATGCCGAAAAAGAAAACAGGTCAGGGTCACACAAATCATTCTAGTCAATTTTTGCCTGGATGCCCATATTTTTGTCCGGACAGAATTTTGCAAAAATACGACTACATTGTTATCCCGACTTTAAATGAGCATAACTCCTTCATCCGAACTCCGAATAGGGTCATTCTTGAGTTCTAATTGAAGCCCCTGAAGTCTACTTTCCAATGGTTCTAGACTCGTATCAAAATTCTTTTTGTACAAAACGTTATGACCAAAATAGTGAAGGTATGCCAATTTTCTTCACTCATTTTTGCATTTTTTTGCCAAACGTCTTTTGAAACTTTATTTTCTTCACTGTTGAACATTTTTACCGAATTTCTTGAACTTTGAGGTATTACCACTCATGGTGCCGGGTCTTTGAGTCCCAAGATCTAATTGGAACAACATTATTTTGATTCTTTTGGCTTCCACGTTGGAATTGTTGACCTTTGACAGTTTTTGATCCATTTTAGCCCATTTTTCCACCATCTTGCTTCTTCCGATGCTAACACTGAAACACTACTAAAACATATAAATAAGCACATAATTGAGGCTTAGCAAAGCATATTTTATAGGATTTGATCGGTACTTTTACGTACTGATAAGTAGCCGAGCCTAGTACCTAGGTGATGCTAGGACTTTAATACTTAGGCACAACTAGGGTTTTGTTTGGAGCTGGGGTGTGCTTGGTGTGAGTAGTCACGATCGTAGAGTAGGCTCCTGAGGGCGGGGATGATGGAGAGGCTCCTCCATGACTTGTCCTCATTCAATCGTGGTGGGTGTCGCCAGTGGGGATGTAAGTTCGTGCTCCCCTTCTCCCAAAATGGTGCGCACTAAACTTGTGATTTCCATTGCCTTGCTTAGATTCGTGGAGCTATCTACAAGGAGTTTGGTATTCTTCGCTGGATGATGCTCCGCAGAGCAATCTCATCGTTGAGCTTTCGGATTAGGGCTTTAGCTAGAAGTTTCCTAGAAGAACAATAATAGAAAAGACATGTTAACATTTTGTAATCTTTATTATAATATTTTTTGATGTACTCACATTATTCTTTGGTGTAAATACAAATATATATTTTTCTTTGTGATATCTTTGACGTGTAGAAATGCCAACAGATACTTTATCTGTTCCATGCTTCATACAAATAAACATGAATAAAAAATAGAAAAATTTATCTGTCTTACTATAATAAACACAAGTGATGAACAGATAAATTTATTTATTCCATTCTTCATACAAATAAACATGAATCAAAGAACAAATAAAATTTATCTATCCCATTATAATAAGCACAAGTGATGAACAAATAAATTTATCTGTTTCACTTTAATAAGCACAAGTCATTTATAAATAAATTTATCTGTTTCATACAAATAAACATGATTTAAAGAACAGATAAATTTATCTATTTCACTACAATAAGCACAAGTGGTAAACAAATAAATTTATATGTTTTACTTGAATAAGCACTTGTCATTAACATATATTTTACTCGAATAAGCACATCTCTTTAACAGATAAATTTATGTGTTTCATGCTTCCTGTAAATAAACATGAATAAAATAAAAGATAAATTTATCGGTTCCAATCAAATAAATATAAATCATTGATAGATAAATTTACCTGTTCCATGTGTCATGTAAATGAACATGAATTAAAGAACATATAAATTTATCTGTTTTAATCAAATAAGTACAAATCATCAACATATAATGTCACGCCCTCGACCCGAGGCACGTGAACCCCACGTGTCACGCCCTCAACTCGAGGCACGTGATCCCCATATGATAACTATTTCCGCTTATGACCAAAACTTCTTTAATGATATTCTTCTGATTTTAGTTATTATAGGTCATCCCTTATTCCAAACTCCAAAATATTCTAAGTATATTCTCCAAAAATTTTGGCAGAATTTTCTCTGTTTTTCAAATTATCCAAATTTCCTGTAAACCTGTTGAACTCAAATAACAATTTATACACAGGCATAGCCTGGATTTCAACTCCCAATTACAGTTCAAAATAATCTAATAATAATATTTCTCATAACAATACAAATGCATTCATTCTTTCAACAAATTCCCATAGAACTATGTAAACATCAATACTAATCCATTCATATGAATAACATTACTAGAATCAAGTACTTAGAGTACGCTATCTGTCCATAAAAGTTTCTAGTTTCATTTACAAAGATAAACTGCATTATATTTTACAAACTTATAAAATGCACATATTGATTCCAAACTATGTACACACACTTTCTCCTTTTCTTCTTCAAGTCTCATATGAGAGTCAAGACGTTCCTACATCTTCCGTTGCTTGCCAGGACCTGTAAAATGTTTGATGCAACTAACGTGAGCCGAAACTCGTAGGATAAAGACTAACAAAGATATGATGCATGATATGTGAGGTGTGGATGAGCATGCTTTTATGCAACAATTTAAAAAAAAAATCATAACCGAGTCATAACTCCCACATACCTTAAGTTCAGAAGAGCCATTTGTTCATCTTTATTCTTTTACCTTAAACTCATTAATCCTTTCTTTTGATTCACCGTCTTTAGCATCAGATATCATTTACTTCAGTACTTACATTCGTTTAACTCATTACTCACATTCATTTAACTGTACATTTATTCACATCCATTCAAAGTTCATCCTCATTTATTGTCATTGTCTGTTCTTTCAATTCATTTATAACCAGTTAGAACTCCCACGCTCACTCATTTTTAAAGTTTAGATGATGTAATCAATCACCTTGTTTTCTTTATCTCAAATCATATAACTTTTCTTTCATCCTCATTTTTAGTTTCCCATTAACTCTTTAACCCAATACCAAACCAACGCTACGACAATCACAGTCGTAAAACCATTTCCATTTCTCATTGCATGATATATATATATATCATCTAGTTTATTTAATTCAGTATCATTTATTCACATTTGTTCATTTCTAATCAACTCATTAATTTAATATTGAACCGAAGCCACGACAATCTCGGTCGTGAATCCAAATCAGTACCACGACAATCTCAGCCGTGTAGTCACAACCGCGACAATTTCAACCGCAAATCCAAATCACTACCACGACAATCTTAGCCATGTAGTCACAGCCATTGGTTCATTATTAAATTAACTAATCATTTTTTTATCCATTCCATTAATTCAATATTGAACTGAAGCCATGACAATCTCAGCCGTGTATCTAAATCACTACCACGACAATCTTAGCCGTGTAGTCACAACTGCAACAATCTTAGCCGCGCCCGTTTTACGGGGGCTAACTCGAGGGAACATGGTACCTATCTTGCGCAAGTTTTCGATTTTTCACCGCGGTACTGTGCAAGCCCAACTTATCAACATCCACTATCAGTTCAATATTCAATCAACCATTATATGTTCCATATTCAATTTTATATTCCAAGTCCCAAACATATTTCATAAATTCCTATGAACCTCGTCCATTTCATCGTGCCATTTTAATAGATGGGTTATGATCATATAAAGAGTTTCTTAATTTTCTCAAGCTTTCCAATTAGATTATTAATTTAACTCATACAATCCAGCTCACCACCAATTAATCATGTGGCTCCAATAATACTTTAAAAACCCCATTATAATCACATTATGGATTCGTTCACCAATTTATGAATTAGCATAAGATTTCATGTCTCGAGCTTTCAAAGAAAAGAAACAAGAAAAAATAGGGTTTTTAGGAGTAAATCATTAATCCAATGTAATAGTATGATCCAAAGCTATAACTATCCATTAAATGTCCAAGTTTCACAATAAAACTCAAAATCCATGTAATCAATTATGTAAGTTCAAAAACCTAGATACATTCTTCACTTTCCAATCATAACTTCCTAATTCTTTAAATCATAAAACCCAAGCCAATAATTCCATAATCCATAATTTAAATTCAATATTCAACATCTTTGGATTAAATTCCAAATCTCATTTTATTCACTCATTAAATAAATCCCAAATTTTTTGGTTTACAAATCTATTAGTTAAATAGAACGTTCAAATAGTTCCCATCTATCCATCTTAATTATGTCATTCCCATTAATTTAACACATGAGTGTAACCATGAGGTTATATTCCTTTCAGCAATCCATTATACAACCATGTGTTTTGATATCATATCCAGTTGTACGTCATCTAATTCATATAACCTCAGATTCAATTTTTAAAACACATTCCCAAAGTATATAATTTTATCCAAAGGTAATTATGTTAAAAGATTCAAAGCTATCATTTTAACCCGTTTACATGAACCTAACTTATGTCTCACTAATACACTTCATATTCCCATTAAGTTGTCATACTCAATTCATCCAAAATTTTCTTGATTTCCAATTTTATATCACAAGTTCATAAGTCAACTCAAGTTGTTCATTCACAAATTATAACCTTAGTTCCATTTCAAATCACCTACTCCCGGCTTTCTTTATCTCAATGAGATCCTCATCACCAATTCAAACTCGATGTTGTTCTTGCATTGCAATGTCATACTTACACGTAGACATTCAAATCTTGTAATAATTCTGAAGAAATTTAAATTAAGCCATAACCCAATAAACCATGAGTAAAATGAATTTTTGATAACGTTCCAAGTTTCACAATTAAAATATAATTTAACCTTCCAATTATAGTTCAACGAGGGTTAAGTTAAACCTCAAATATGTTACCCAAGTTAAACCTCAAATTAACCTAACTTCATTATTCCATCACCCAGATCTAAATATATCCAGAATTCATGAGATTAAGTTTCAAGACACTAAAACTAACTGAACCTTTAATGGAATTTTGAGTTAGTTTATGGCCTTTAGCCCTCTAGTTCGCCAACCACCAAGCTTCATGGCTTTAACTACCTCTAATGTGTTCCAATTTCACAAGGTTGAACATATACCAAGGATTCAATTGCACAACTTCTAGATTAAATTGGGTTTCGGTCAATCTCGCAAAAATTTTAGGGTTTCAAATTATTATAATTCAAAACCAACACAAATCAACACAAAACATCTTAATTAGTCAAAATCCTACCTCAAAGAGTCTCATGTCTTCAGTTTCGCCACCCCCGAAATATCCTAGGTTCGGCCAGTCTGGGTTAGGCTTCATGAAGCTTAGAATTGGTCGATTGCACCTCAATTGCTTTTCTGTAGCCTCCGAATTAATGCTTTAGTCCTTCAATTGCTGAGAACAGGCTTACTTTTAAAACTTGGGGCTCGCCATCAACGGCGACGCAAGAACAACACAGGGGGATGGAGAAGCTCGCCATGGTTGAAAAATGGGTTTTCCTCCCTGGTGCTTCAACGTGTTCCTCTAGTTGATTAAGTTTCAATTATCCTCCAGTGACTTCAAATTCGACATCACAGTCCATCAGTGGTTGAAATCAAACTTGTTTTTCCCAGCTTGGGGTCGTCATCAATGGCGGCACAAAAATTTCAGAAGAGAAGCAAGAGAAGTTGACATCGGCGTCAAGGGAAGAGAACTCGGGTTTCTAGATCCCTTCTCCTATTTTCTTTATTTATTCCTCCAATCTCCTACCACGAATTTCACGGAAGCAACAAAAAGAAAAACAGGATGAAGGAGGAGAGAAGAAGAAGAGAACAGAGTCGTCGGGCCAGGGGACCTTCGGGTTTCTCTTATTTGTATTGGTCTCTCTCCCTCTCTCTCTCTCTCTCGATCCTTCTCTTTCAATCTCTCGATCCTTCTCTCCAGAGACATCTCAGCTTCGGCTGAGATGTATTATTATTATTATTATTTATTATTTATTTTTATTATTTATTTATTTTTATTATTATTATTACAATTATATTAGTAAATCCAATCCATTTTGATTTAAAATTAACTTCAATTAAGTAAGCCTCAATTTTCTGACATCGCAAAATTTATCACGATATTATATTCCCAGGCAACCGCATACCAAAGCGGTATTTATCATCAGAAACCATTTTTACTAATTTAATTTCATTAAAATATTTAGCTAAAATTTTAAAACGTACTGGATCTCTACATATAAAATTTAAATTTTCATTATTTATTCCAAAAAATAGCTAAAATCAAGTATTACACATTTTTTTACATAGAAAGTAAATAATCAATAAAGAAATTAATTGTTAAATCTTCAAATTGGCACCTTGCAAGTCTCCCAGTTGTGTTTTCTCAACTTTCCATACGTCCCACATTTGACCTGCATAATACTTTCACTTCTTGAATGAATTCTTTGAATCTTAGGTCTATCAACTGGCTTCCTAATTAAAAAGGCAGAATACCAACATATTCTTTTGCAAAATCAAGAATCTCAACTGTTGGAGTTGGGTATATACATTCGTAATATGATAACTAAAAAGAATTTACAGTAAGAGTCAATGGATGAAGCAATATCTCTTCCACTTTTTTGAATAACAGTCATAACAAGGGGACATAGAAACCAATTAATCTGCCACTGAGAACAACTGCAAGTCCTCTTATTAATGTCAACCAACACTAATGGCAAGAAATGAACCTCAGACACAGATGAGCTAGAAGTACTAATTGTCGAGGTTATACCCTTATTAAATGTATCAATCAATTTTTTATCCATCTACGGACAAACGATGGATTTTACTCATTTGAAGTTTATCTCTAAGCACATTTGTCTTATTATTTGAATAGTGATTTTATCAATCATTTTTGTAATTGGCAAATGATGAGTATCACGAATCCAATTATTAAAAGATTTTGATACATTTGAACACATCTCACCATAACGATTACCCTTAAAAAATGCATTACTCCAATTCTCAAATGGCAAATTAGAAATAAAATCTTGAGCTTTACTCCCACACTCTTCTAAAAAATCTTTCAGCTTCTCCTGAAAATCTTAAACTAAAGGAGCATATGCACAATATAAAAATAAATTTACTATACATTCCCGCAATGAATTAAACAAACACCCTAAAAATCTTTCTCTCAAATTTGATTTTAAATACCGCAAATAGTATGTAGGATATCCATTATTGAACAATCTTGAAACATGTTAAACTAGTGCAGAATGACAATCACTTATGAACATAATTGCATGACCACATAAAATATTGGACAATATTCTTAAAAATCAAATCCAATTATTTTCATTCTCGGCATCAACCACAACAAATGCCAAATGAAATAAACTTACAACAACAACAACAAAAAATATTTAAAATTAGAACAGATAAATTTATCTATTTCAAATAAACATAAGTTATTAACAGATAAAGCTATCTGTTTCACTCGAATAAGCACAAGTCATGAACAAATAAACTTATCTGTCCCACTATAATAAGCACAAGTGAGGAACATATAAATTTATCTATTTTATTAAAATTATTTGTTTATTGAGTGAAAGTGCGCAGATAAATTTATTTATTTCATGCAAATAATCAAAAATTATGAATAAATAAATTTATCTGTTACATTCGGGCACAAATAATGTTACTTGTTTTTCAATTTTAACAGCACACATAAATTTATCTGTTTCAAATCATAAAATTCATTATCTAAAATTGTAAAACACCAAAAGGAAAAGATAAAAATGGCTTAAACCTTGATCAATATCCTTCCCTATCGCATCAATCAGGCAACCTTTATATCTATATTTTAAAAATGTACCATCAAGAGACAAAAAAGGTCGACAGTAATTGAAACATTTAATACAAGTATTAGATGCCACAAACAATCTTTTAAACCAATTATTAAACTCATCACATTCAATCTTCATTACACTTTCAGGATTTGAGCTCAATACCGCCTCAACATACCACCAAAGCTGATCAAATGATAATTAATAATTTCCATACAATTGAATTCTTGCCTTCTCAACTCCCCACCAAGCATGATGATAAGATATTATAAGACCATAATGTTGTGTAAAGAATCAAACAACATTAATAGGTTTAGTTAGTGGATTATCACGAACTTACTCTATAATTTCACTTGTAACCAAACTCAAACTCATCCTTTTACTTTTAGAAGTACGAAACGTCCCACCATAACTATGTCCAATCTCCGAAATCCTAATATAAAATAAACCATTTGATTTATCTAGAGCCGAATGAACAAACCACTTAAAACTAGTGCACTCCCTCATAGAACATGCTGTAATTACTGAACTTTTATTATTCTTTAAAAGATCATATGAAAACTCAATTTCTATAGCATATTTTTCCAAACAACACGTAAATTCATTAATTAACTCAATTCCTAAAACACTACCCTACATGACTAATTAATCCAACACAATTAGATAACAACAATAAAGTCTCTTAATGATGACAAAATTTGTCAGGAGGATCAAAATCAATCTCAGAACCTTTACTAGAACTACCTTCAATAATAACTCCTTTTTGATTAGTAGTGCCATCAGAATTTCTACTAGAACTACATTCAATAATAACTCATTCTGGATTACTAGTGCCATTAGACATACACATCTTATCACTCACAGAAACGTCCACACGATCAACACCAAGAGAAACAACCAAAAATATCAGATTCTCAAAATCATCATCATCAACAAGTATACAATTTGAATGATTAGGCAAAGAGTATGTAAGAAAAAATCTTATATGCTTTAGGTTCTTCTATTTCTTACAAACACAATCCAATATATCATCCAACTTAAAACTTGATTTTACTTTCACAACACTAGTACATAATTCATATTTGCACAAAAACATTAAGAGAATAATCCATATTTTTTCAAAATGAAGATCGCAAAACAGGATCTCAACCTTCAACTTTAATCGCAGCCTAAAATTACAACAATGATCAATGATCACAAATTGGAATCACAACACAATCCAATTTTCGCAACACAATTCAATGAAGCTTTGAGCGGGTGTCCAGTCAGGACTACGATTTTATGCACTCGGAAGTAATGTGCCTAGCTTTTGGGATGCCATGACCAAGGCGAGTGCCAGCTTTTCCAGGGGCAAGTATCTGGTCTCGGCATTGAGAAAGATATGGCAGACATAGTAAATTGGGAGCTGCTTGGCTATGTCCAGCTTGAGCAGGATGGCACCAGCCGAATGTTCTTATACTGCAAGATACACGTATAGCTCTTCTCCGAACAATGACTTAGATAGAAGAGGAGTTGTGCTCAGGTACTCCTTCAATTTTTGAAGCGCCTGAGCATACTCCTCTGCTTAGCCAAAAATTTTTCCCTTCTTTAATAACTGAAAGAAAAGATAGTACTTATCTGATGATCGGCTGATGAATCTATTCAAAGTTGCTGCCATCCTTGTCAGCCATTGTATCTCCCTCACTGTCTTTGGAGGTTATATGTTCTGTATTGCTGCTATCTGGTTAGGGTCGGCTTCGATCCTTCGCTTGCTTATCAGGTGCCCCAAGAACTTTCCTGATTGCACCCTAAAGACACACTTCGATGCATTAAGCCTCAACTTATAAGCCTTCAATACCTCAAAAATGTTGGCCAGGTCAGTCAAATGGCTGTGCTGCTACTCGGTCTTGACCACCATATCATCTATGTAGACTTCGATGTTCCGACCTAGCACAGGTTGGAATATCTTATTTACCAACCTCTGGTAGGTTGCCCCAGCGTTCTTTAGTCCGAATGGCATGACTTTGTAGTTGTACAACCCTCGCGGAGTGATGAAATTGGTCTTCTCCTAATTGTTTGGGCTTAAGGCGATTTGGTGGTAACCTCTGTAAGCATCCAAAAAGCTCATCGTTCCATGACCTGCTGTTGAGTTCACTAGTTGATCGATCTTGGGGAGTGGGAATGAATCTTTCAGACAAGCTTTGTTCAGGTTGGTGAAATCCACACATACCATCCACTTCCTATTCTTCTTCTTGACAACCACAGTATTGGATAGTCATAGGGGGTACTGTACTTCTCTAATTGCTCCTGCCTCGAGAAACTTCCCTACTTCCTCTAGCACGGCCTCTGAGTGTTGAGCCGAGGACCTCCTCTCATGTTGGATGACTGGTTTGTGCATCGGATCCACACTTAGTTTGTGCTGCATCACCTCGGGATCGATGCCCGACATTTTATATGGCGTCCAAGTAAACACCCCCACGTTAGATCTGAGGAAGCTCACCAGATCAGTCTTTTCTTGCTCGGCCATGTTTAAGCCGAGAAAGAAGAAACAGCCTGGGTCATTTTCATTCAGCATGATTTTCTTTAGTGACTCCACAACTTTCTCCGTTGGCACTCTTCCAACATCCTCCAAAAGTGGTTTGTCTTGCACTTCCATTACACACATTTGCTCATCCTTGGACGGGCCTGCCTTTCCTCGAATAGCAGCCATGAAGCATTGTTTGGCAGCAGTTTGGTCCCCCTGATTGTCTCCACGCCCCTTGAGGTTGGGAACTTGAGGACTTGATGATATGCTGAGGGGATGGCTTTCAGCTGGTGAAGCCATGTCCTCCCCATTATGGCATTGTATGGAGAGGGCACATCCACTACTAAGAACTCAATATTCTTGACCTGAATTCTTGCCCTGATCGGCAGTGTGACCTGTCCCATAGGCAGGATGGGCTGACCATTGAACCCGACCAACGGGGTGTAACACTTCAGTAAATCTTCCTTTTTATGTCCTTACTTGAAGAAAAGGTCAGCGTGCATTACCTCAGCCGAGCTTCCCTAATCGACCAAAATGCGCTTCACATCGTACCTCCCAATCTGAAGGGTTATGACAAGTGTGTTGTTGTGCGGGTGTTCTACCCCCTCCATGTTGGCGTTCGTGAAGGTCAGGTCTCCCACTGATTATTCACTGTTTAGGGTCTTCCTCTTGCTTGGACCATTATGCACGAGCTGGGTCTGCATGACCTCTCGTCGATGTGCCAATTCTCGGCTTCCGCTCTTTGTCTCATTCGATGTCTTTGGCCTGGGGGTTGCATGTATGACGCTAATCACTCCTGCTGGTTCTTCTGCTCCTCCCCCTGTTCGGCATGAGCATGTTGCTCAGCTCAAATTTTCTCCTTGTCAATATATTACTCGAGGTTCCCAGCCTTCACTTGTTCTTCTAAAAACCTCTTGAATTGTCGACAGCGGTCTATGAAATGTCTGTGCTCTTTGTGGTAAGAGCAACGTTTCTTTTCATCCCGCTTGCTCGGATCGGTGAGCATCTTGGGTGGCCAGACAAATCACGACTTGTCCTTGATCTGGTGAAGAAGCTTGTGAAGAGGCTCCTTGAACACAGTATTAGCTACTTCGTAAACCCCGTTCGGCCTCTCGCGCTCCCTTCTCTTTCAGGCTTCTTTTTGGCCTTCTTGCCTTCCTTCTTCTTTGCTAGGGCTTCTTTTGGTACTTCCCGGGTAGGTGCTTCATCGCCCATGCCTCCCATATCCTCCTCGACCTTTGAGTACTGCTTAATCCGCGACATTAGCTTAGCCATGCCCTGAGTAGGCCTCTTAGTCAGGGAATGCCTCAACTTATGGGCTTTGTCTAGTCCAAGCTTGAAGGAGGCCACAACAAGCTATTCATTGCAATTGTCGAGCATAAGACCATAGGCTTTCGTTTTCAGCCTTCTTGAGGCCAAGAAGGGAATCGATCTCCCTGGGTTGTCTGCTATTGGTGATAAACCTGATCGTGAGTAGTTCAGCTAGCTGCTTCTAACTTCCAACTTACCCAGCGACTTCTAACTTCCAACTGACCCAGCAGGGAGTTTATTGAACCAGCGTAAAGCCACCTCGCCCAAACTGAAAGGGAATATCCTGCACATCAAGGCATTGTTCCCATTCCAAAGGGCCATCATTTATCTAAAATGCCGGATGTGACCCATAGGGTCTGTCTTCCCATCGTAAAGATTGAAATTTGGGGTCTGAAACTTTCTGGGTGGATCAACTCCATCCATCTTCCTAGTAAATGGGGAGGCTGATATTTTCTCTAGTGCCCTCCGAGCCACGTCTTTGGCTAATCTCCCCGTAGTTAGCTGTAACCTCCCCTCGAGCTGGAGGTGCAGCCATTGCTTGAGCTCCTCTTTTTCATCTGTACAACTGAGCTCTTGGCCAGCCTGCCATTGCTGCTCTTGATGGCGATGGTGCGTGAGTGTTGCTGGACATTTGGGTCTGTCCGATCAAAATTCTCCTTTTCTCTCTGTTGGACTGCTCGTTGTCTGACTGAGCTCCCGATGAGTGTCGTCGGTTCATGCGAGCCCTCACCTCATGGAGCTCTCGTTGGAGCCTGACTAGCTACTGGTCTCTCATGTTCAGCTCATCTTGATACTTCTCCACCACTTGCTGCATCGTGTAATGTGGCAGGTAGTCCCTTCAGATGGTGTTGTTTTGTGAGAGCTCCCTGCATGGGTTTGTTCTCTCCTTTAGTTGATCCTAGACCCCCCAACGTAGACTTCGGAGGGCACAGGATGTCTCCTTCAATGGTGAGTTGCATGCGATGCCTCTATGCGTGGTGCACGTTGCTTCCTCGGCTCTTTATAGACGTGGTTTCCCCGGCTAGTGATGGAGGCATTCTTAGTATCTTCCCACAGACGCCGCCAAATTGTAGAGGATCTGGATTGGGATCTACTATTTTCATCCAAGATGGCTGAACAGTCCGGGGTGGATTCCACGTGTGCTTACACAAGAAAGGGATGAGATGCCCGCCGGTAGACCCTCCGACAATCAAGTCAGGCAAGGGTTTTAGAGAGAGAAAATCTTTAGAGAGTAATTTGGTAGAGTTTCTTCTAGTAAAAAGAGTGCTAACCTTTGCCTCTGAGAGTGCTGGCTATTTATAGGAAGAATTATATTTGACCCGCTTTTGGAGTCCAATCCAATCCGAGCAGGTCGGGTTGTACTTCCTCTCTCTGATCAATGCATAGCTGTCAATATGATGGTAACTTATCATTGCCATAATTATATCTTTCTATAAGTTCTTTTTGTCATGTCAAGCTGTCCATCGGTACTCAGACCAAGTTTAGGCTAAATCAATCCTCTCGACACCCTAGCCCTAAAGTTGGTTCAACTGCTATTGATCTCTTATCATTAGCTCCCTCTTTTGATACGCATATCACGGGCATTGATTATCATGTATCAATCCCCAAGCTCGGCTTTAGGGGTCATTTAATATGTCCTGCTCGGACATGATTGCCGAACACTCCTCCTGAGCTCGGGCCCGTGGTTGTGGCACTCATGCCCATGGTCGTTCCACGATTTTGCTTGTCCCGAGATCCTACAAGTTTGGAGGCACTGTCCTCGCTTGCTCGGACGACTTCCTGATCTAGGAGGGGTATACCGAGGTAGCATCATGGGCAGGTGGTTGCTGCCTTATACGACATCCCACGTGTGTGCCACACTGTCCTAATCAGACTCCATCCTCCCTCAGATGGCAACAGAGCACAATGGAGATTAGTTTCGTAAAGATAGGTTGCAACTGTCGAAGCTTCTGTCGTCATTACTAGTTTCACAGTTGCTGCACCTATGGGTCTCTGGGAAAGAGTATTCGTTGGGGACAACCTGTAAAAGTGCAGGGTAATTTTCAGGCAAAAGCTCCTTGTTGCTCGGTAGCTCAGTGCACAATTTGTGCACAGAAAGGTGGTCACATCCGTTGCATTTGTAGTATACTGCGTCGGAGATTGATTGTTGGCACTGCCCGCAGCTAATTTCATCGCCAACGATTTGCTCTTTCTGGAGAGTTAATTGGTGAAAGTAGGCAGTTTCCTCTAATTCCTCCAATTTCTCTTCTCCATCGTCAGTTTCTCCCTCATCCTTTTCTACAAAGTCCGATGGTTTGGTGCGATTGCACACCCACTCGTGAAAATCCATGCAGTGATTTCCTTGGCAGGTGGCGAGATATTGCACTGTGGTGGTGAGGTGGTTGTCCTTAACGTATTCGGTTGTGTTGACGATGAGCCTGGAGATACCTTCCATGTCATCGTCTGTTGGCCCACCGTCGAGCTCCAACCAATTCTCAAGGTCTTCCCATGTTGATGGCTTATACCAGCAACACGTGTCTTCAATTTGACATCGTCGTTCCAACCACTGCCGCCATTCACACCTGTGATTGGGAAAATAATAATAGTTTGGAATTGAAGATGTGTATTATTTGGCTTGGAGTCTTCAACGATATATGGATCAATGAATGTCTTCAAGATTAGGTTAATTCATGCCTTCTAAAGGAAAGGATTAATTCTTTGTCTCCAAATCACTATGTCCGTATATTGTAATACCCTCCTAATCTAAGAATCTCGAGTTATGACATATGAGTGGTTCGAGCTAGACAGTTCAACATCCATTCAAAATTAGCTCTTTATATATATATATATTGATTTTTTTCTTCATATTTTTAGATTTGTCTTGTAAAAATCAGAAAAGAAAAAAGAAAAAAATTAAAGTTAACCACTTTAAGACTTTTTTCATCTCTATTGAAGAAAAATTTAGATCAAAAATGAAAAAGTAAATGAGAAAAAAAGTTTGCCCAAACATAAGTGAAGGGGGGTGAATTGAGTTCACCCGAATTTGATGAGTCTGGACTTGGCTTTTTCGGCTTTGGCACAGACGAGTAGGTCTGGTAGCGAGAGTTTGGCCCAAGGGGCCGAACTGTTTGCGATAAAGCCGGGCTATAAGAGACCAAAAGACGATTGGGTCGCTGGATGTGTCCAAAATACCGGATTGATAGCATTTAATGTGAGGTAACCTGAACCGTACGACCATTAAATGAGACATAACAAGTTCTGTACAGCATTTAATGAGATTTTTCTGAAGGTTTCTCGCCATTGAGTGTGCTTTGGGTGAGGTGAATAGCTCTGTGTGAGGAGCTCAGTCCCAAGAACTAGCCAAGGCAGTAGCATTTATGATGATAAGACCATTTTTGTCACGCCCCAAGCTCCAGGTCACGAGAAAGCCCATGAACAACCGCTAAAATCGTCCAACACAAACGGGTGAAGACTATAAAGCCCAAACGAAGCTAAAATCTTTGTAAAACGTACTACCGAGGGTTTATTTGATTTAAAAGAGTAGCCCCAAAAGACTACGATTTCGGCCCCTCAAGCCAAGTCTTTAAAAACAAAATACATGTTTTGGGATAAGAAAATCTTTTCGTTTTAAAAAAAGCTTAGGCCGTTCTAAAATCGCTCTCGAATCACAAGAGTTTGAATGAAGTATAAATCATTTGAAAATCCCGTTTGTAAATCGTTGAACCCAACAACGAAAAATGTAGTAAGAAACTACAAAAAACAACAATCAACCCATGGTTCTCTCGAAAGCATAAAACATGGATACATCTGCCATAAGAAAAACATACGACTTACAACATGTAACATCCAAACATGAGACATATACAAAAGGTATAAACTACCTATCAAGATAAAATAGAAGTCTTGTCATAAGCCACCTTCAGGCACCCCAAGGTCAACTTACACGGCCACGTTCACCTAAAAAAGGTTTTTACAAAAAAATCTCACACCGTGAGCCGAAACCCAATAGAAACAGACTATAAAGCTGTAAAGCAGGTTATGCAATCAGAAGCATAAAGACTCAACCACAAGAGTCTAAAAGATTTTCCATCCTGAAAATCACAAGTTTTCCATCAGACTAACACGAGTCTCAAAATGATTTTACTTCATAAAACCCCACGTTTTCATCCTTAAAACCGAATAGTTCAAATATCGTTCCACAGTTAAGGAAAAATAGTAACCAAAAACCTGATTTTCCACCTGGATCACACAATCGAGAACAAAATGTTCTTTTCCCACTCGGAACACATAACCGAGAACAAAACATTATTTTTTCACTCGGAACACACAATTGAGGAAAATAAGGTAAAATGAATCCTATGTACCGACTCTGCCACACACATGGATAAAGGCAACAACTATAGACTCCTGCCTATTACTCTAAAATCGCTCAGGACCTGCTAAGTAATGACAAGTTCTATATGAAGTCACAACAATGTATCCACTTAGTTTACAGGTTCACAACCCGAGGGTACTAAGCACCCACCACCTTGTTTACGAAAATTAACCCAAGGGACCTACTATGCGCACATTTTTGGACTTCCACAGAGGAGTAATTGCGGCCCAACTCAACACACATTGTCACGGTACATCTATAGAAATTATTTAAAAACTAGCCGTAGCTCGACTACGAAAACCCCGTAAAATAGTTACACATCAACATGTATAAAAAGAGATCCATCATCCATCAACATGGAGATCTACTAGCAAGTAAAAACATACTTCCATCAAAATGTTTTAAAAGTGGAGACTCAGCCCTAAGGGATAGCTCCAAACCTCCAAAAACATGTTTTTAAGATTTTCACAAATCTCGGTTTTCAAAACCACTTTTTTGAAAATCACAGATATCCACACATCCGAATCATGTAACAAACTAAGAAAAGGATCAAAACATGCTTTTTATCTAACAACATGGTTTAAACATGAAAACAACATTTAAAGCATTTTCTAACAGGTGGAAAGGCATATGATTACACGTAGCAACCTTTAATAACAATAGAGTCTAGGATCCTACCTCGGTGAGCCAAATGCTCGATGTCTCGAAAACCAAACTTTGACGAAACGAGATTCTGTCCGAATGAATGCGAACCCCCCGGGACCAACATCAAGGATCCGCTATTAGATCGTTGAAAACTGAGCTCTAGGCCCATCAAAATCTAGAGAGAAGGCAGAGATTTCGTGAGAGAGAAATTAGATTTGAAATGAAAATATCCCAAAAGATACCAAATGTCTAATATTTATAGAGAAAGGAAAAAATCCACGGTTCAGTCGATTGGATGCCCAATCCAGTCGACTGGATGAGGCTACTAGAAACACAAAAAATGCCTTGTCGACATAGTTCAGTTGATTGAATCCCAGTTCAATCGTCTGGATCCACTTCCCAGTCGACTGACTCACTTATTCTAGTCGACTGGACCGTTGGGAAACGCCAGAACAGTTTTTAAAATCTTAAACCGAACTCATGCGTTATTCCAACACCGTTAACACTTAAATTATTCCAAAAATGAAATAGGTCAGGGTCTTACAACTATCCCCCTCTTAATGGAATTTTGTCTCCAAAATTTAACTCAGAAACTCAAGCCAAACACCAACCCGCAACCATTAACAACCTCTAATGCAACCCCAACGATACTGCACAACAACAGAAAAGCCCTAACAACTGAAACCCCAAAACTGTCATCACAAAACTGATTCTAAGAATACAACTGTCATCATATAAGGTAAACACAACTTGAAGATTTGATCTCCACATACTTGCCCGCATTGGCAAGTTCTACTGACGTCACTGTCATCCATGGGACATCCCTAGAACGTCGGATTGAGATCTAACTCACACCGTCAAATCTCGAAACATAACTCTCGCCAAACACAAAACATCCCAGTGACAAACGCATCACACGAGACCAATCCATCATGGAACCTGATCCAAAACACTCTATATTCCAAGACATAGAGATCACCATCTCGTTTTCACTGCCACATATCTGTATCTAGCGGTCTCCTCACACGCTTTTAGCGCGGTGCTTCTTAGAGAGGAAGAGAAGCAGCAAATGCCGAACTCAAACTCGAACTTACAACATTAATTGGTGTAGTTAATGGATTATCACAAACTTACTCTATAATTTCACTAGTAACCAAACTCAAACTCATCCTCCTACTTTTAGAAGTACAAAACATCCCCGTAGACACCCCAGTTTGACCCTGCATTATCTTAGGTTGATATGGGTGTTTTCGTTGTTGAAATCAAGTGGAATGGTGTTTCTAAATGATCCTCAGGGAATGATCTAAACTCAGTATCCAAGCCAAATGATCAAATCTTTCAAACTAGTGGAACCCACTGTGTCCAAACCTTGAACCACCAACTTTGAACTGTGGGACTGCCAACTTTGATTGTGGCGACCACCAAAAGAAACCCTTGGAAGCTAAACTTTTGTGGCTACCTCCAACTGTAGAATGGCGACCGCCAACTCTAAAAACCCTGATGTGTCTCAAAACGTGCCATCACCTCATTGGTTGATGAACTCTATAAATACCGTATCTCTGGTATGATTCTGAGAGGACAACTCTGATATCGAAACTCTGACGGGTCAGAAAGCGAGAGAATTCTAATACCGATACTCTGTTGAAGTACTAAGAGGATGACCGCTGATACCCGGCCAGATTCTTGACTCACCTACCCACTAGAATTGGAGAATTGCCCGAGGATTGGATTGTTGATCACTACTCCCC
Organism: Heliamphora exappendiculata; assembly: GCA_034768845.1. Taxonomy (NCBI): domain Eukaryota; kingdom Viridiplantae; phylum Streptophyta; class Magnoliopsida; order Ericales; family Sarraceniaceae; genus Heliamphora; species Heliamphora exappendiculata. The sequence goes on from JAOTRH010036491.1 coordinate 44,780, forward strand.
AACTTGAGAATTTACCCAGATAGTAGCGATTCAGGTACTCCGTTTAGATCCCCAGTCCTTCTTTCCCCACTTCCTCTCTTCTGGGGTGACTGGGTTAGCGATTCATGTTTCTTATGTAATTAATTCTATTATCTCATTTTGTTTGATTAGATCGTTAAGCATGTTTAGATTAGTTAAGTTTAGTTAAAATCATGTCATATAAACCAACTTTAGTTTTACTTTGTCCATATTGCACATTCGCACTTAGCACGTTGTTACTCCTGAATTCTTCAAAATAGTATCAACATGTTTGGCAATTACATTTATAATGTCGTGATTGTCACATTTGGTGCACTCACATTCACACGGTCGTAATCGTTAATATTTCACTTGTACATTAAAATTTTCTAGTTAAATAGAGACTATTACATTTCTATGTGATAGTTGTTACCTTCATAGTTTAATTCCCTTTTAAGTAGAAACTTTTATTGTTTTGTTGGTAATTAACTTGTGATCTCCATTTGAGTATAATTAGGTGGCTTTTAAGCATGTGTTTGTTTACTTTGTTTAGAATCATGATTGAGATAATTTAGGATGTTTTAAGATGTTTGATTGTTTGTCAATATTGTATGCAATTGTGATTAGAATCTATGAAATTTTGGAATTACATTTCTTTTGATTTGGTATCATGTCATATTTATGTTAGTTTAGGTTATTTGGTGATACTTTGCGGTTTGCTCTATGTATCCTTTAGTTAGAAAATAAATGTAGCAGGTTAGGATTTTGTTTTGCTACTTGTTTCATTTGGCGTTCTATAAATAAATGTTATGTATTTTTCCTTGATTTTGGATGTTCTTTCTTTGCCTCTGTTTTCTGTATTTGCATGCATTTGAGAAATCTAATGAAGAACCAATGATGATTAGTAGAGGCCAACCTCACGGTTGGGTGAACAGGGTACCTAACACTTTTTTCGGTTCGTACCTTAGCCCCCGGACCATTGTTTTCTCTTGTTAACATTTTAAAGATCAGTAGCCTATTTTATTTTTCTTATTTTTTTTTAAAAACTAAGTGGCGACTCCATTTTCAACAAAAAGGGTTTTCAAACTTTTGGTTTTCAAAGGTGTTAAAGTATTTTCTGAAACATCTCTTGAATTCCCTTATTTTTAAACCAAAATCTGTAAATCCCGGCGCCACGTTGGGGACTTATTTTTCAAAACAAATAAGCGGGCTAGACTTGAACACATCATTGGTTCTTAATATGAATTTTAGAATTTGCATTTTTGAATGCATTTGCATTGTTCTTAACCCCCTGCCTGATCGACCTGATATCTCAGCCAGTTTACTATCTTGGGGCTATGTTGGGGAGACGGGAAATCCTTACTGTCTGTACGCTTTCACAGGTGCGGTAAAAGAGTTCTTGCATACCATTTGATCATGTTCTGCACCACACCAGGCATGGGAGATATATATTTGACTCTATTCATAAGGTACCCTAATCATTGACCAAAATCAGCATTTTCTACATATAATTGCTTAGAACCCACCATTAGGTATTAACCTTGTAGGATTATTTGTTTTATTTAATTGTATATTTTGCTTGTGTTTGTGTAGGAGTTTTGTTTATTTGTTTAGATTAAGATAGTCTCTCTCCCGAGTTCCAGCCGTGTCTTCCTCCGATGTTCCTTCATTTTAAAATAGTTTTCCTCTCGGGTCGTTGCTTGATTTTTGATCTGTTGGTCTAGAATCTCGGGTTTTGCCCCGTTTGTTGGCTTAGGCCTCGTTGTTGGTTTAGGATAGTTTTTTCTCTCCTAGGGTTTCTCTTGCTTGTTGGTTTTGTACCCTCGATGTCGTTTAGGCTCGTCCTCCCCAACCCTCGTTCAGGTTCTTGTTTTGAGGTCTCATTAGGCTTAGCATTGTTTTCTTATCGAAGTGTTGCCCATTTTTCCTTAGGGTAAACCGGTCTCGTTTAGCATAAAGCTATTTTCTTACTGGAGTGCTGCCCATTTTTCCTTAGGGCAAACCGATCTCATTTGGCTTAGAGCTATTTTCTTGCTAGAATGCTACCCGTTTTTCCTTCATAATCTTGGGGTAAACCTTCTTTTTGGAGTTTTGTTGATTCCTCACTTGATTTTCGTGTTGGTCCTTGGATATTGGGGTTTCTAGTCGTTATGTTGCCTGTATGGGCCTAATAGGGGCTTATTTTTGTTTCGGTGGTTATACCTGCTCGTGGTTAGCTATTTTGGTGTTTGTTACCTATTATTGTGGTTCTTTTTGAGAAGTATTTGATACCAGTGATTCTATTTTTGAGATTTAGATTTTGCTTCGGGTCTAGATCATTAAGGCAAAAGGTTCGCATCTAGTGTGTATTTGGGCTTGGTCAGAAGCAGGCAGACTCTATAGAATATCTGAACGAATGGCTGACTCATCTGAAATGGCAAAAAATGAAGTAAACCTGACAGCCTTGATGAAGGCAATTACTAAGATACAGAGGGTAGTCGAACAGCAGACGTAGGACCAAAACCAGTGTTAGGCTCAAATTCGAGCAATCCAGGCTCGCTTACCAGGGTTAAACGAGTAGCAAGACGATGCAAATGGGAATGAGAAAAACTTTTGGGTAGATAATTAGGGACAGGAAGTGACGCCGATCGTTGTACCACCACGGGTTCCTCGTCAGATCATAGTAGAGGAGGAAAACATAGCCCAATCTAGGGAGTCCGCGTTGGCGAAAAAGGTCGACAAAATGAAAAAAGTACTTAAGAAGACAAAGGGGGTAGAAGAATACATGCTGGATGTAGGAGGTTTGTGCTTATTCCCGGATGACAAGTTGCCAAAAAATTTTAAGATGCCAAAAATGGAGAAGTTCGACGGTACTGGAGATCCCTAGATCTATCTGAGGATGTACGTTGGTACTCTTTCCCCCATGGGAATTGATGATAAGCTAAAGGCCCAATTGTTCCACCGGTCACTCTCTGGGGCAATGCAGAAATGATTTCTCTCACTAGATGTTGCAAAAACCAGGATATGGGAAGACATTACAATTGTCTTTATCAGTCAGTACATCTACAATGTCTAGTTGGAAGTCATTACTTGAGAACTCGAAACCACCCGACAGGAGGGCCGAGAATCATTTGTGGACTTTCTAACCAGGTGGAGGGGAAAGGTTTCCAAAATGACAAATCGGCCAATAGAAAAGGAACTGGTGAGGATTGTAGTTAAGAACCTTCAGTCTCCATTGAAGCGTTATTTGATTACACAACCACTATCCACCTTTGAGCAACTGTTCGACGCAGGTGTTCAAATTGAAGATGCTATTCAGGCTGGTGATATTGAGAAATTAGAGACAAGCCAAAAATCGAGAAGAGCATACCCTGCAAATAACCAGTTCCTTTGCTACCAACTTCATCTCCCGTTCAAATGAAGCCAATTTGCTAAACCCCCATTTTGGATAATTAAATCCCTTATCTTCCACTCTGTAATCAAGTAATAACCAGCAGTCTCAACAGAAGTCAAGGAGAGTTTTTACTCCCCTCAATATATCTTTGTCTACATCTCTTAATCGACTTATCGAGAAGGGGCTAGTAAGGCTTTTGGACCCCATGCCTGTACCCGATCCCCTACTACCGAGATACAATGCTTTCTAATACTATACCTTTCACCAAGGTCTTAGATACTTGACCAACAAGTGCATTGCGCTACGAGATCCAGGATCTTATTGACAACAAGGTCATTTCACCTCCGTCTGCTGTTTAGAAACTAAATGTTACTACTAACCTATTGCCAAACCATGCTAAGCAAAGGGGTAAATTTTATCAAGTTAAGGAAGTCAGATGATCCCAGCCATTACATCTGTTCAGCACGTCTCCCGTGTCCATGTATTTTAGTTGAGGAAGATTAGTCTTGTTCCCTAATCATGGCTGGAAATGGTTGGGATATGATAGAGGAATGGAACGATGCAGCCTGGGAAGGCTATGGGATGATTAGCTAGGTAGAGAATCAAGAAGAACATAACGATGATGATGATTGGCATTTGAACTATCCGGTAAGTCCACATGGTTTTGGACATGTTCTAGATGGAATCACTTTTCCTCAGCTCTTTGGAGAAGAGGTTTTTGTTGATGAAATGCAATCGTACTGGTTGGTCAGGACAGTAATGAAGTCAAATGGAGAAGAGTGGACAGATTTCTAGGTTGCTCAAGAACAATAGATTGGGTACATCGAGGAAGATATCTGGGGGTTGGATGAAATTGGTAACACATGGACGATCGAAGATGAAGAAGAAAGAAAGGGAAAAATTGAAAAACAACAGTTTAGATGACTTGTGGGAGTTCGAGAGTTCTCCCTATGTGGAAAAAGTTAGACAGTATGGGATCCCAAAAAGGGAGTCGAACATTTAACCTGGGGTGGGCGGCACTTCAAGTCGGCCCAGTTAGAAAAGGGACAAACCAGTGGGAAAGAAAAAGAGAAGGAATAAGATGAGCATGACGATACTATACTAAAATAGCTAAAGAAAACTCAAGCAAACATTAGTATTTGGGGGTTGCAAATGGCCTCGCACAAGCACCGACATGCAGTATTGAAAGTTTTGAATAAAGCAAACGTCTCGATAGACGCAACCCTAGAACAATTAATTAGGTTGATTTTGCTGGCTGAAGCACCGAAGGTAATTTCTTTTTCTAACAAAGATTTGCCATTAGAAGGGAAGAACCGCAATAAGCCATTGTATATAACTGTAAAATGCTTGGAAAAATGGGTTTTAATTACCCTCATCGACAACAGGTCAGCTCTAAATGTTTGCTTGCTCAAGACTGTTATCTGTCTTGGGATGAAACCAGAACATTTCACGCTAAGTAACTAGGGAGTTAGTGTATACGACAACACGAGACGGGATATGCTCGGTTTGGTGTCCTTTGTAGTATTAGTTGGGCTACTAGAAACATCAGTTCAATTTCATGTCTTGGATGTGCCGGCATCCTTCAATTTATTATTGGGACGGCTATGGCCCCATGATCCAAACATCTAGGCAATACCCTCCACCCTGCATCAAAAGCTAAAACTAATTAAAGACGGGGTGGTACTCACCATCCATGGAGAAGATAACATTCAACCTCTGAGGGAAGATGGGTCGACTCTTTTGGAGGTTAAACATGGGGCATAGGATGTGTTTCTAAGCGGATTCCGGTATGATGAGGCGTCGGCAATACAGATATTGTGAAAAGAAGAGGAAAGCTATATCAATCCCTATGCCGTGACAACGATACGACACATTCATGTATCGCCAGCTTTGTAACGCTTCGGTCTTGGGTACAGGCCGACGAAGGAAGATTTAGAAGCGCCAAAGGGGGAATAAAAGGGGTAAAAGGCCAAGTATTCAGAAACTCTGAATGGATACTTTGTCAAAGAAGGGGAAGATTTTTCTTATTGTGATTTTTTGGAACCATGGTTTGATGAAGAGACCAATCAGAGGCGGCCAGGATTGGAGATTTTTATCAGTCATAAATTATCTGATTTAGAAGAGGAGGACGTCACAGAAAAGAAGGAAGAGAGAAATGTCAGGGTTGTATAACAAAAATCATGAATTTATTTTTAGTTTTAGTATGTAATTTTATTTTAATAAAACTATTTTTTTATTTTATGAGAATTTTAATGAGCAATGCATGTAATATCATCTCTTTAATATTATGTATGATTGTCCTTTATTATATACAGTATTTAATCTAGTGTGTAGAGTAGGCTTGCACACAGAAAATCAGATTATAGGTTCTTGCAGAATATAAGTTTGGTTCACAGTTTAGATGGAAATGGACAAACCATCGATACGACTGTAGCACAGAATTTTAGTAGGCATGTTTTGGTTACGGAAAACAGATAATAGCGTCATTTATTGTTCCGACTCGTTGTGCTAGTACACTTTGTGTGTATTGAACAGGACCACATTAGAGTAATTAATTTTATACTGACTATATAAATTAATTCACATCCCAAGGTTATTATGAGTATTTATGCTCTTAATTCCAAAATAATTATTATTTGCGTATATTTAATATTCTTTGTTTTGATTTATCAGAGGGTGTGATCTTTTATGAGTCTATAGTCTCTGTGAGTTGAATAGCGGTATTAATTATATGGTGAATATTAATTATTGACAGAATTCACGTATCTATTGTTCGGGATTGACGATACACCTTTAAGGAAGCTTATTAGTTTTGACCGGGTCAAACCCTACAAGTGGATTTGATTATCCGGCGGTCAAATAAGTTAAGCGGAAGGGCTTAAGAAATTTTAAAGATGCTGATTAAATTAAATTATCAGTAATTAAATTTAATTGATGGATATTGAGAATCTTAATGTGGGGAGATGAGTTATGCATTTAATAACAGGAGCTCAATGCAAATTAGTCTTGAGATTATGGATAAGAGTGCAGTTACAGTTTTTTAGTAGTGTGAACTGTAATTTAGTATTTTATGAAAATTTTAAAAATCGCTACAAGATTTTTATAATTACAGAAACCGCTGAGAGGTTTGTATATTTGTGAAAATCGCTGGATGGGTATCTGGGTTACACTAGAAGTCTATGTTATAATTATTTTACAGGTCCCTACTGTAGTCCTATAAATATGCGAGTAGGCTTAACCAAAATCATAAGTTGTCTTTCCAGACTAAGGTTGTCCAGGTTCTGCCGGTTTTAGTTCTCGGAGGTTCGTAGCTCACACTACGTTCGAGAATCGCATCGGGAATACTATAAAAGGTCTGATGGGAGTTTCAACTCGGAAAATCAAAATTCGCAGTTGAGGAATCGACTAAAAGGTATTCATCTAAATTAACTATGGTGGCACGGGTTTGTTTTTGATTGTTCGACATCAAATTTTTTTTATCTAGAGCCTGTTTCGGCGATTGCCCGTCTAATTTTAAATTTTTAAATATCATTTACAAATCAATGATCTTGATAGTTTGCCTCTAATAAGAAAGGCTCGAGGGGATGAAGACTGGGCTGATCAATTGGATGGCGCCAACATGGAGGCATTGTTTAGCGAGATGAGTATAGCAGATCAAGACTGCCTGATGTTGGGATGCGGTGTGTCAACTGACTACACCGGGCTGATTATGGACGTGGTTGCGAAAGAAGTAAAAAATTGGACCCTAGAGTCCCTTGCTTCATAAAATACTGTTTTTGAGTCCAGATCTATTATGCGTGAGTCCGTGTTTCCCTTTAATAAGCTGGATGTTGAGTCAGAGGGAACATCTGTATGTGTGTCCTCACCTGTTGCTTTTGATCTTGTAATTCCATTTCTCAATATCAATGAAATGAACAAGATTTCTGCTTACTCTTCTTTGATTGATTTATTTCATATGCTTTCTGACGATTTTGAATTCGACAGAGATGTCCCTGAAGAAATAAAATTTTTAATAAAAAGAGATAAAGAAATGCGCGCTCAACCTATAACTGAAGAAACTTTGCCAGTTAATCTGAGTAATGAAACTAATCCACAAATTGTGCAAATTGGGTCTTCGTTATCTTTAGTTGAACATGAGCAATTAATAACCTTATTAAAAGAATTCAAAAATGTCTTTGTATGGTCTTACGAGGATATTCCCGGTATTGATCCCAATATTGTCCAACACCACATTTTTTTGTATCCCGATGTTAAATTGATCAAACAGAAATTGAGACGGATACAGCCAGAATGGGCTATGAATATTAAAGAAGAAGTCACAAAGTAGATAAACGCTGGATTCCTTATGGTAACCGAGTATCCGAAATGGGTGGCCAACATTGTTCCAGTTCTAAAGAAAGATGGACGCATCCAAGTCTGTGTAGATTTTTGGGATCTCAACAAAGCTAGCCTGAAAAATAGTTTCCCATTGTCGCATATTGATGCTTTGGTAGACAGCACAGCAGGGTATGCTCTATTGTCATTCATGGACGGTTTCTCCGGATATAATTAGATCCTAATGGATCCCGAGAACAGAGAAAATGTGACATTCACCACACCCTGGGGCACCTATTGTTATCGTGTGTTATCATTCGATTTGAAGAATGCAGGGCGACCTATCAAAGGGCTGCCACTACTTTGCTGCATGACATGATACACAAGAAAGTCGAGGTTTATGTGAATGATATGATAGTGAAGTCCAAGAATCGAGATGGCCACATCATAGCATTGCAGAAGTTCTTTGAAAGAATCAGAAAATACAAGGTGCAACTCAACCCACAAAAGTGTGCCTTCAGAGTTACCGTTGGGAAGATGCTTTGATTTATGATTACTCCTCGACTGACTAAATGAGAAGTCAGAGGATTTCTGGGAAAGATACAATTTATCAGCGGGTTCATAGCAAAGCTGACAACTACCTGTGAGCCGTTATTCTGCCTATTGAAGAAAGGAGTCAAGTTTGAATGAGATCAGAAATACCAAGACGCCTTTGAAGCTGTGCGTCAGTATTTGCAAAACCCACATGTTCTGGCTCCTCCCGAGCCCAATATGTTGGAGGTAAAACTAGCAACATCATTCTTTTTGCAAACGATTTTCGGTTAAAAATTAACTCTTGAGCCCAATATGTTGGAGGTAAAACTCCCGAGTCCAATATGTTGGAGTTAAAGCTCCTGTCAGATCTTCTATCGTATTCCCCTATGCAATCCTCGAACGTAGTGTGGGCTATGGACTATCGAGAACTCATACCGGTAGAATCCAGATATCTTTAGTTTGAAAGACAAAATATGGTATATGATATAAAATTGGTTCAGCCTACTCGCATATACATAGGACTACAGCAGGGACCTATGGAGTAATTATGAGTAAGATTTATAGTGGAACACAAACACCTACCAGCGGTTTCTGCAATTATGAAAAGACGCAGTAGTTTCTGCAATTTTTATAAAATACTAAATTACAGTTCACACAACTAAAGAATTATAATTGCACTCTGGCCCATAATCTCACGACTTTTTTGTATTGAGCTCCTGTTATTAAATGCTTACTATTTTTTCCACGTTAAGATTCTCGATACCTGCTAATTAAATTTAATTATTGACAATTTAATTTAATCGGCATCTTGATATTCCTTAAGCCATTCCGCTTAACTTATTTGATCGCCGGATATTCAAATCCACCTACAGAGTTTGGTCCGATCAAAACTTATAAGTTTTCTTAAGGGGGTATCGTCAATCCCGATCTTTCAGAACGTGAATTCCGTCAATAATTAATATTTTTCATATAAATAATACCGCTATCCAACTCACCGGGAATATAGACCCATA
>JAOTRH010036502.1:0-20565 GCA_034768845.1 Heliamphora exappendiculata
GGGGGTTCAGAATCCTATTATGGGTGCAATAATACTTTACTTGGGGCTTGGCCCAGAGGACCAAATCTCTTATGGTTAAAATAAATGACACAAAACTCCGTGTAGGTCTTGTTTGGTTATTTGTGTAAAAGTGTTTTGAACTATTTCAGTTAAAAAAACAAAAAACGAAACAAAAAAAACTTACTCCCAAAAAATCCCAAAAATGGAACTATGAACCTGCTGACTTGATCATATTAGGAGGAGGTATTATGAGCACAAAGAGGGGCTTTACTCAAGATCCTATAATTTGATTGGAATTATTTTATAATTTATTTTCAAAATTTTATGTGCCATGTGGGATAAGAGCATCATGTTATGACCAACGATGTCCGATCGATTAAGTTTTTTATATGAATTACTTGCTCTATGTGTTCAAAAAAATGAACAATTTCAATCAAATTGTGACATTCTAAGTAAAGTCCCATTTATACTAATAGCACTTACTGTGAGTGACTTAGCCTCTATTTGGTTTAATTTTTTAAAAAGTTTTTGTCTGAAAGCTTTATAATTAAAAAAAATTTACTTATTTGGACTTTTATTGTAATAAATTATTTTTTTATATCTTTTTATATCTATTTTTTTTTTAAACTAAAAAATTAAAAAATATATATAAAAAAAAAAATTAAACCAAACACAAGCTTTAGTTACAGCAGGTTCCAAATCCCACAAAAGCTAGCTAGTTTAGATTTATAAGATTGTACACAAAAAAACATAAATAAAAGAAATAAACAAAAGGAGCTACTTTTCTTTTACTAAAATAGGTGTGCTAAAAAGCAGAGCCTAAGGGGGACCAAAAAGATAAAACTTCCTTTATTCTTTGTCTTTATTAACATTCTTTAAAGTTTAAAAAAACTTAGAACATATTTAATTGAAAAAATTAAATTTGGGATTAAGTTACACATCTCACAAAATAGTATAATCAATCCCATAAAATAGGTGATATACAATATTTAGAAGAATATTATATTAATAATTTTCTCATTATTATTCCTATAAAATAAATTATATATATTCCCTCGTCATTAATTTAGTCAATTAAACGGGTCCTAAGTATTTTATTTATCTCTTAATTATTTGATTTTATTTTTGTTTTAATAAAAATGGTGACAATAACATAATAACATGATGCTCATAAGCATGTATTAATATTAATAACTCATAATAAGAATACACAAGTCATGTTAGTAACTGCAAAAAATAATAATAATAATAATAATTTTTTGTGAGTTAAATTTAAATTGAAATATATTTATATTTTTTATCGTGCACATGATGAATCTCTATGTAAAATGAAATTTTCCTTTATTAACATTCTTAGATCCTTATAAAAGGAAATACGGCTATTCTATTAAAAAAAATAATAATAAATAAATAAACTAATTGTTGTTGCCAAATTGTAAATCTTGAAAAGCCACAAAAAAATAGCCTAAAAATTTAAGAGCCAACGAAGACTTTTTTATTTTTATTTTTTTTGTAAGGACACGTGCCATGCATGCATCAAAATTTTAAGAATTTCTCTAGTCAAAATAAATTAAAAATTAAAAATTTGTTATTAATTAATAATAAAAAAATAAAAAAAGTCAAAATAAATAAATATGTCACTTTCTCATCTTTATTATATTTTTTACATCTTTATGTTTTTTTATTTTTTTTAGCTTTTTAATTAATTCTTTTCATCGAAACTTATAAAAAAATAAAAAAATCTACAAAACAACAAAAACAGATAATAATCCAAAGGCACTGAGTTTATCCAAAGACATGTAGGCCTTTTTTAGTTGGGGATTAAAGTTTGGAATTTTACTATTTTATTAATAGTTTTATATGTAGATGTGTTTGATAATTATTTAAAGATGGTTAAAAAATTTCCTAAATTAACTTAATTTTCCTTATGAAGAACAATCCTAAACTCATGGGAGGGGTGAATTGAGTTAGTTTCGGTACTATTTTGATCATTTTTGTATATAAAAAAATTTAATCTTATTAAAATCATGTCAAATCAAATAACGTATTATTTATCTATTAATTATCCTACTCTCAATAAATATCATTTGATATAAAAAAAGACTAAGCTAATAATCAGGCATCAATAATCTAAATACACTAATTATTTCATGAAAATAGTCATTCAATTAAACGAGGCTAGATGGATCAAACCATCGGTTTTAATAGATGACATCCTTAGGTGGTTTTGTTTGATATTTGGTATAGATTAAAAGTGATTAATAATAAGAAAAAACTAATATAAAAATTAATAATTAAAATAATTAGTTATTTTATATTTAATTTGAGCAAGATTAGACAATAGAATACTCATACTCATGTTTAGTTTGCAAAGGTTGGGATTTATTACTTCTCAATAATACCCATGCTTTAAATAAATATTAAAACATGTCGACAGCAAATTTTGATGTGTTGGCATAAATTAGCAAAAGATTTGACGTGTTGGCATACAACCAACTGGCCAAAAATTCTTTAATTTAAATTGGTTGTACCAGTTTTTTATTTAAATTTTGGATATGTCCTTGAGTTATAATTATATTATATAATTTCATCTATTATACTATATAAAAATTATTTGAAAATCACAATCTATTTATTTTAATGTTATTACTTAGAATAAATTTTATATATATATATATAAAGCAATAGGTGGAATTATAGTTCCAAGCCGAACTAAATAAATTTTTATTCGGTTGATTTGATTTAATTATATTAATTAAGTCACGTCTCAAAATTCGGGGTCACGTGAAAATTCACCAAACATTAATTTTATAAAAAATATAGGTTTTCATATATTTAAATTCGCCTGTTGAAACTAATGAAATACCCAACAAAGAATTTCTCATAAATAAATAACATGCAGATCCAACAGGCATACGATATAGCGCCTTATGGCGTACAAAACCTGCCTTCAGAGATAGGCATACCAAAAAGAGAAAATTATAGAAGTCCTCCACCACCGCGGACATCACCAGAGCTACTTTTCATGCACAAGATCACCTAAAAATAGTTTTTACAGAAAATTTCCACCCGTGAGCCGAAACCAAATAGAAATAGACTATAAAGCTGTAAAGCAAGAAGAAATATGCAATCACATAGGGTGGGAGCTAAACTCAACCACAGAACCCAAAATGGTTTCCCACAAATCTCAAGTTTTCTCATCAGACTACACGAATCTCCCAAAACTGTTTTATTTCATAAAATTCATGTTTTCATTCTTCAAACCAGTATTACAACAAATGCAAATACTCAACCACAGTTAAGGAAAAACAGTAATCAAAACATTGTTCTCTCGCAGAATGTACCATCGCGAAAAAGATGATTATGATCCTATGTACCGACTCCATCACAAGGGGATATAGGTAGCAACTATAGACTCATGTCCATTACCTAGGCCCAGAATCACTCGGGGCCTGGTAGATAATGACAAGTTCTATACGGAGCACCACGACGTAAATGGTAACTTTACGGGCCCGACAACCCTAGGAAAAAGAGCACCCAAACCAACCTTCTTTACGGGAACTACCTCGAAGGACAAAAGATACCTGCTCTGTGCACGTTCACAAACACCTTCACTCTTTTGGTCATAACTTTTTCTACAAAATTAGTTTTAAGGTGAGAGAGGTGCCATTGGAAAGAAGACTTCTGGGGCTTCAATTTGAGTTTAAGAACGACCCAATTCTAAGTCCGAATGAAGGAGATAATATCAAAATAAAATGACCCTGCGCAGTTAGTCCGCTCGAGCGGACATCGGGCGCTCGAGCGAGCTACCACCCGAGAAGAGCCCAGAAAATTCTGTTCTTGGTGTTCTAAGCCTCCAAACCCTCAAACACTCAATAACCATCATCTCAACCACAATATAAAGCCTCCAAACACCTTTTTAACACCCTTGGATATACCCAAATCCAGGACTACCACAGAATCTCGAAAGAAACAGTTCAAAACCCGTTTTCATCCAATCGAAATCAGAATAAATCCCCTTTTTAAACCAAAACCCGGTTTAACGAAACGTAAATTGGTTGTCCATGCATTTTAACCGGTCAAAATACCTATAATTGTGCATAGTACCCTTATACAGCAGTAGAATCTGAGATCCTATCTCGTTGGGTCAAAAATTTGATATCTCGATCTACGTGTAAATTCGAGCTTCGTCAAAATCAATTTCTGTCCGGATAGATGTGTAGACCACGATGCCAATAATAAGGATCTGCTGTCTGATCATCAAAAATCGAATCCCAGGCCCCCGAGAAGTTAGAGAGAAGGCAGAGAGAAAAATGAGAAAACTTAAGAGTTAAGTTTTGAAAATATCTAACTCTAAATATTTATAGATTTCTAAAATATCTTCTTTTTTTTATTTTTAAAATTTGCACCGCAACATCCCACAGCCCTCGGGACCAACCCGCAAAATCTCTAAACTTGAACATGTGTCAAAATCACTTTTTTTTTTACAGAATCTCGCGTTAGACCTCCACCGCTCGAGCGCCCAAGCACTACTCGAGCAGACCACTGCCGCTCAAGCGGTCACCACCGGGAGAAAAACTGAATTAAGGAAATAGACCAAACTTTAATCCTTACTCCCGTGAACACTTAGACCATTTTTCAAAAAGAAACGGGTCAGGGTCTCACAACTGTCCCCCTCTTAAAGGAATTTTGTCCCCGAAATTTAACACTGCAACTCAAGCCAATCATTGTCTCGCAACTATCAACAATCTCTTATGCAAACCCAGCAATACTGCACAACAGCAAAAATGCTTCGGCAACTGAAATCCCAGTCCTGTTATCACAAAACTTATACCAAGAACACAACCGTCGTCACACAACGCAAACATGACTGGTAGAGTAGATCCACCAACACATGTGAGTTCCGTTGACACCACTGTCATCGAGGAAACATCGAATCAAAATTCAACTCACGCCGCCAATCTTCAAAGCACAACTCTCGCTGATCACAACCCACTCTGGCGATAAGCGTATCACACGAGATCAATCCATCACGGTACTTGATCTCAGACATGCTCCATTCCATGACAGAACATAGAGACTACTACCCTTTCATTCTCATTGCCACTGACTGGCTCAACCACACCTCACAATACATGCCAAGGATTATCTCCACAATTCCAGACACACGACGTCAAACTCCGGCATCGGTCACAAGAAGTCACATGTTCCACACAAAAACTTTTCCCAAGTTCTAACGATCACCGACTTTGACACCACATCGCTACTTTGTTGATGCTAACATCACCATCACTGAGGCTGCCAAGATGCTAATCCACGAGCAACAACACAAACACGCGACTCCAGAGAGAAGCTTACTTATTCACCTGGATATCAAAGAACACATCTCAGCAAACCCTCAAACCGTCATCCTCTATATGATCTTTCATCACAAACAGTTCTCACCCTAGAGAAACATCATGTGGCACACCATTGTCCTAGTCAAGGTCCCACATGACCAAAAACCAAACCGGCATCACAGCCACAAAGTCACCTGACTCCAACGAGTCACTCGACCAAACACGTCACGTAAACAGAACATCGCATAGATATCCAACACCCTATATCAACCAAATCATAACTCCCGTGCAACAGCATGCCACTACTCATCTCAACGTCTCGCCATCAAATCACTGATACTAGATTACATATCACCCTCAAACAAAACATGGTCGCTGTCAGCCGACAAAACAAACATGATGATCATCATCCAACATCAATCCTATTGCAGAAGACATACATCAACCCCATGAGTCCCCAGACTCGTCCATCGAGTAACCAACTAAGGCTTCTCCAACATCATACGCTCGGGACCACCATATATACAAACAACCGTTATGCCAAAGCACAACACTTACCACAGTCGATAGCCACTCCTCGACTCCAAGAACTCTACACAGTTCCAAGTCCTCAAACAGAGCAAAAGGTTAGACTCACGAAAGTTTACCAGAAACTTACTTGTGAATATCCCAACTGGACTGTGCCGACAAAATTTCCACTCAGCCAAAAGTAATAATGCAACCGTACCCATATAATCCAGAACAAACTACACACAACAGTTAAGAATTATCTGCCGATCACTACAAAGAACTCTGCATCTCTACATCAACTCCCCAGGCATTCTTGTCTACCAACGCAACCTCACAGAGAACATAACCCAAATGGTTCAACCATTCGTTGATACCACGAAGGATTTGTCCAACAATCACCTAATCCTGGCGATACACGTCCCCGAGTCACAACTCCAAGGGTTACAGCACGTGTATAATCCATTGAGATTCCACAGTCTCAGGATACAACAAAAACCTGAACCAATCAAAACATGGCATCTCTCGCATCTCTGTCCACCCGAGATGAAACAACTTGCAAACAACACGCACTAGACAATCGTCTGCAAGATAATCATTTACCATAACTCTCTCTTTCCTTCCATCCAAAGGAAAGAAAGGGGCCAACAAGAAACCACGACCCAACCTTGGTGTACTGCCAATACGCATCAACACTTGGTCTTCAACGAACCCTGTCGACCTTATCTGGAAGCCATATTGACCACGGTCAAGCAGCTGCTGTCAACCCCGATCATGATATTCAATCCATCAGTTACACCAAACTCTCAACTCTTCAGCGTCATTAACACACACGAACATCATCAAACTGCACACCGGATACTACATATCCCGTTGCACCCAAAACCTCTCTTCCTAAGGTTGCGCTATACAACTTAGCTCCTGCTAGGCAAACCACAATCACGTCATGACCTCGAGCCCATAGTCCAAGGCACAGCATCAAATAAAGCGAACCCAATCCTGGGACCTCTCACCCAGAGTTACTAATAACCCTAACAACCATGCAGGCACCTTTCACACTTCCGCCCTCAAGGCACACACGATCACAGGCATCGTACCCTACAATTTCTCACCTATCATCCCAGGCTGGCCAACTCACGGTATACTGCTGAACCTAATCACTCCACACTTCGTTTTCATGAGCGAACAACATACCCATCTCTGAACCTAAGGTGGAACACAAACAACTTCTTGGCATATCACACTCGAGATACATCTTCTCAGCATATCTACAACTCAGACTCATTCCCACATCATTGGGCTCACTCACTCGGAACTCAATGTTTAAACCTCAAGGAGGTATACAACGTCTAAGGTCATCAGAACTACTCTGACTACCAACAACATCCTACCTAAGGAATGTCTTCAGAACCACTCATGTTCTGCTGTCTCTGTATACACCCGGCCAAGGATTACAACACTCTCATCCACTATGTTCCTGTCCATACTTCATCCTGAGTACACGGCTCATGACATAGCATGGCTCAAGATGTACCTAACCCATCACACGGCCAAAACCACATACATCAAACCTAAACCGAAAGGGATGTTCACTATCCACAACACGCCTGTAACTTTCGGTAACTTACTCTCAAGAGAAGCCAACTACCAAAGCCGAAGCCATCAACCATGCTTCAACTATACCCAAACAAAACTCTGCTCTCTGCTCTACCAACACTCAACGGTTTGCCAACCGAGGCCAACCTCACTACTACACCCAACTCATTGATGAGTTCTATAACATACTAGGCGATCGACGCTCAACCCATAACCGTACCTCTGCAATTGAGAACAACCGAGTCGCACATAACCAAACCCAAACCACGGTCTCGCCGTCTCTAAAGGGTGTACATGTTATAAAGAAAGAACACATGAAACACGACAACCTAAGGTCGATCTATCATGTTATCACACCACATAAGCATGCTAACACATAGCCAACAATTATGCAGACACAACACCGATACCGAGGAGAACTAACAAGAATGACGAGTCACTTTGGACAATCCACTTAGATTCTTTGCTAGAAATTACGTCCGCAAAATGCGTTTCTAACTTGGCTCCCAAGTTTGTTAATCCAAACACAAGACTAACCAATCATAAGGTCCAACCCCATGCTCACATATACACGACATCAAACACAGGCAACCAAACACGCACACATCCTCACAAGGTAACACAACCACTTTTTCACAGCTCATAGGTATTCGAACCCAGAGCTCTAATACCAAGTTGTCACGCCCCAAAATCTGGGGTTACATAAAAATTCACTAAACACCAGTTTTATGAAAAATATAAGTTTTCATATATTTAAATTCGTCTATTGAAACCAATGGAATACGCAACAAAGGATCTCTCATAAATAAATTACATCCAGATCCAACATGCATACGATATAGCGCCTTATGACGTACAAAACCTGCCTTCAGGAATAAGAATACCAAAAAAAACTATAAAAGTCTTCCGTCATCATGGGTATCACCAGAGTTACACCTCATGCACATAATCACCTGAAAATAGTTTTTATAGAAAATTTTTACCCGTGAGCCGAAACCCAATAGAAACAAACTATAAAGCTATAAAGAAAGAAATATGCAATCATATAGGGTGGGAGCTAAACTCAACCACAGAACCCAAAATGATTTTCCATAAATCTCAAGTTTTCCCAACAGACTACACGAGTCTCCCAAAACGGTTTTAGTTCATAAAATTTATGTTTTCATTCTTCAAATCAGGTATTGCAACAAATGCAAATAATCAACCACAGTTAAGGAAAAATAGTAATCAAAACATTATTCCCTCACAAAAAGTACCATCGCGAAAAAGATGATTATGATCCTATGTACTGACTCCATCACAAGGGGATAGAGGTAGCAACTATAGACTCATGTCCATTACCTAGGCCCAGAATCACTCGCGACCTGCTAGATAATGACAAGTTCAATACGGAGCACCACGACGTAAATGCTAACTTTACGGGCCCGACAACCTGAGGGAAAAGAGCACCCAAACCAACCTTCTTTACGGGAACTACCCTAAAGGACAAAAGGTACCAACTCCGCGCACGTTTTTGGACTTTTATTGACGGTAGCTCGTGCCAAATACCCGTCATCCTGGTACATCTAGATAATCATTCTCAAAAAACCAAATTATAGCTCAACTACAAAACCTTTCACAAAAACTTTCACAGATATACAATATACATGTATATAGATCCATCCATCAACATTGAGATCAAGCAAAATATTTTCAAAATGTTTTTCCCCATTTTTAACAAAATATTTCAAAGCCTGAGACTCAACCCCAAGGGTTAGCTCTAAACCTCCAAAACATAAAATGCTGAGATTTTTCCAAACATCACCATTTTTTTACCATTTTTAAGAACACATTTTAAAAACTCAACATTCACAAGTTATATCATGTAATAAACCATGAAAGCGTAAAATATTCTTTTTATCCGAAACAAGATTTAAACATAAAACATGATATATAAGCATTTCAACCGGTAAAAGCGTACAGCTGTATGTCGCGTAACTGGGCAACCGTCACTATCACATCCCGACACTCGGATCACATGAAACTCCCACAAACATACTCCCAAGGAACAAGAGACTTGATCAAAAGGCTCACAACGATGAAAAACAACCATTTCCCAAACATTCGGCCAAAAGCGGATGAAAAATGATTTGAAAATCTTGACACACCTTCACTCTTTTGGTCGTAACGTTTTCTACAAAATGAATTTTAAGGTAAGAGAGGTTCCATTGAAAAGAAGACTTCTAGGGCTTCAATTTGAGTACAAGAACGACCCAATTCTAAGTCCGGATGAGGGAGATAACATCAAAACAAAATGACCCTGCGCAGCCAGTCCGCTCGAGCGGACATTGGGCGCTTGAGCGAGCTATCCCCCGAGAAGAACCCAGAAAATTATGTTCTTGGTGTTCTAAGCCTCCAAACCCTCAAACACTCAATAACCATCATCTCAACCACAATATAAAGCCTCCAAACACCTTTTTAACACCCTCGGATATACCCAAACCCGGAACTATCACAGAATCTCGAAAGAAATAGCTCAAAACCCGTTTTCATCCAACCGAAATCAACACAAACCCCCCTTTTAAACCAAAACCAAATTTAACGAAACATTAATCAGTTGTCCATGCATTTTAACCGATCAAGATACCTATAATTGTATATAGTACCCTTATACAGCAGTAGAATCTGGGATCCTATCTCGTTGGGTAAAAAATTTGACGCCTCGATCTACGTACAAATTCGAGCTTCATCAAAATTAATTTATTTCTGGATAGTTGTGTAGACTATGATGCCGATACTAAGAATCTGCTGTCTGATAGTCAAAAATCGAACCCCCAGCCCTCGAGAAATTAGAGAGAAGGCAGAGAGAAAAATAAGAAAACTTATGAGTTAAGTTTTCAAAATATCTTTTGCATAACTCCACAAATTTATAGGTCTCCAAAATATTTTTTTTTTGAATTTTTGAAAGTCACACTTCAACTTTCCGCAGCTCCCGGGACCAACCCCGTAAAATCTCTGAACCCGAACATGCGTCAAAATCACTTTTTTTTTACAAAATCACGCGCCAGGCCTCCACTGCTCAAGCGCCCAAGCACCGCTTGAGCAGACCCCAGTCGACATACTCCTCTACTATACCATCGCTCGAGTGGACAACCACCGCTTGAGCGGTCACTGTTGGGAGAAAAACTGAATCAAGGAAACATACCAAACTTTAATCCTTACTCCCGTGAACAGTTAGACCATTTCCCAAAAAGAAACGGGTCTGGGTCTCACAAATTATTTGGTTTAATTCAAAGTATAAAAAATTAAAATAAACTCGACTCATTAGCACCTCTAGAGAGCGTTAGAGTTAAGAGAAATAAGGGCAGAGCTATCTTAAGGCAAAGGATATGGTATGGAATTTTTAAATTTTTATATGTTTATAATATATTTTTAAATTAAATTTGTTAAGAATTTAATTTTTAAATTAAAGTCTTGTATTTGTATGGTAATTCAAGTTGTATAATAATTGTAAAACTCCTAACGTGTTTAGAAATCTTGTGGTTGGATAACTACAGAACTTTTAAGTTATTTGATTTAGTTAAGTAATTTAATTGAGTTGTAAGTCTTAGTTAGATTAGTAATCTTTTATCATAATATTATTCAGGTTAGAAGATTGAAGTACAATATAAGAAGCTAAAAGTACAAGCCAATGAAGCAAGTTTGTACAAGAACAGAAAGCAATCAGGTACATGACCGCTCAAGAAGTCCCAAGTGCGCTCGAGCGGACCCCAAACAGTTTTAATTCGATTGAAACTCCAAATGCCTAGTTTTGAGACCTATATAAAAGACTCATAGGCCAGCCATAAAAATTAACTTCTGCACTTTAATAATCAGAGATTTTAAAGCAGATTAGAAGTTCCTTCGAGTTCCAAAAATTTTGAGATTATTTATATTCAACTTAGAAGGCATTCTAAGTTTACCGACAAAGGATTCTGCTGGTGTGAAAGTATTGAAAATTCAATACTTGTGAACCTTTGAAGATTCGTTGCTGCTGTGATTAAATGGGAAATGGTACATGTGGATTCAGCAAGATAGCTTAAGGCTTTTGGATTGAGAATTTGGTCGAAACTTATAAGTGAGTTTCTTGTAACTGTTCAATTGGTTAGTACTTAATTTACCTGGATTAGGAATAGATCCGTAGTTTTTTACTCAAGTTGGATTTTTTACGTAAAAAATCTTGTGTGTTGAATTTGGATGTTTGAAT
Organism: Heliamphora exappendiculata; assembly: GCA_034768845.1. Classification (NCBI taxonomy): domain Eukaryota; kingdom Viridiplantae; phylum Streptophyta; class Magnoliopsida; order Ericales; family Sarraceniaceae; genus Heliamphora; species Heliamphora exappendiculata. The sequence goes on from JAOTRH010036502.1 coordinate 11,668, forward strand.
CTTTACTTCTCTTATTTTACGTCATAAATTGATTAAAAATATAAAAAGAATAATTTTTTTAATTGGTTTGATTAAAAAATATATAAATAATTTTTTCAAAATTTATATAATACGCCAATAGTTTTTAAAAAATGATATTCACACTGTATTTTTAGTATTTTATACTTTATTTTTTGAATTTTATCCCTTCAAAAGAAAAATCTAAAAGCTTAAAAATAGACCGCAAATAACATTTTCTATTATTACAACATTCCATACATGTTATATCTATGTAATAAGGGAGCGTACTTTTTGTAAAATGTATAAGATATATTTTCAAAATGAATGGTTAAGATTTATTAAAATCTAGATCAAATGGTTGGAAAGTAATCATTTCTAAAATATATTTTCTCGCATTAAGAGAAGCATTTAATTTCCCGCCGAGCGATTATCTTTCACCTAAAATGATTTCCTTCCTAAATTTTACTCTCTCAACAATTTTCAACGATTTTCTGTTTAAAATATATTCTCTCTTAGCAATTTACATTTTCTCCCCTCATGTACTTGCAATCCCTTTACATTTTAATTATTTTGGAAGTGCCATTAAGCACGGGTTATATATATATATATAATATGACATGTATACTTTCGGTTAAGAGAATATTTTTTGTGTATTTAAACTATTAATCTTGAATTTTAAATAAATTTCTAGGTAAGTTTTTTGAGTTTATAATTTTGGCAATGAATCGACAATAACGAGCGATCGAGAAGCTAAAAACCAACGATAATTGTCGAATCTTTCAATTGTAAAAGAGTGGACAAGGACAATTCTGATAGGAGGGCGAACATTGGTGATTGTGCAGACAATGATAATTGTTTTGATGTAAAATATTTTATAATGAAAAATACTTTTATGTAAACTAATTTTCTAAGAATTATTTTTTTTATTAATTTTTCATATTTTAGTTGCTATATGAACAAAAAAATTCTTTAAAAATATTAATTTTAAATCAAAATACGCTTCTATTTTAATATAGCCCATTGCCACCACGATCACAGCTACCGCCACCATGATCACCACCAATACTACCACCATTGTCACTGCCACTGCCACCTCGCCACCAACACATTCTCTGCTAGCATAAACAATAACTTACTTTTTTTTATGTAAGTTAATTTTCACCTTTTAATGTAAAATATTTTATAAAAGAAACTTGTTAGGTTGTTTTTATCAAACAAAATAATAAAAAATAAAAAAAATATTTTACCTTCATTTTCTAATTTGTGCACTAATCTGTATATGTTAATTTTGTGAGAGAGCAAATATAACAATATTGTTGTGTAGAAAAACTTAGAATAATCGCAAACAAACCAAATAAACAGATTTTACGTGGTTCGATAATTTGCCTACGTCTACGGGCAGTGAATTTTAATATATGGAGAGAAACAAATACAAATCACTCGATTTTCTCTCACAAGCTCTCATTTCAAACAACTTGTTCATCAATAATCTGATACTACATTCATATTTATAAGAGAGAAAAGAAATATAATCTAATCAAATTTGTGCTAATCGAGTTCAAAATTAATTAAACAACTGTAAATTCATATTTTTCAAAACTCTTTAAATTTAGTAGTCATGATAGACTAGAAGTGTATAGTAACTCAAATTGGATTTGAGCCAAAATTTCCAACAATCTCAACCTTCGCGAGAATCCATATTCCAAACAAACCAACATACCAAAGATGCCATTAAATGCACTAAAAGTGCTTAAATTTTTTAAGTAAACAAATCAACAGATAAAATCTGCATCCAAATGCGTTTCGTGACGCCAAATTTAGTGTTATCACCAGATGCGTTCAAAGACGTCATACACCCGTAGGTGTTCAATACTTTGACAAATTGGTCAAATTCAAAAAATCTTAGGACTTGATCTTTCACTTATCAGACTTCTTACAAATTGTGTTAGCACAACCATTAAAAGTATGCCCATGCAGAAAATACAAATTACCACGGATAGTACCTTTCAAAATCTCACGAGCCCCCAACATAACTTTGAGAACTCCACCATTCATACTGATTTTAAACCCTTTCGACTCTAGAACTCCAAGTGAGATAAAATTCTTCTTCAAGTCTGGTACATACCAAACTTCTAAAATAATCTTGATAGTTCCATCATACTGCTTCAAACGGATACTTTCTATCCCTCGAATCGTACAGGCATTATCGTTGCCAATAAGCACTGCTCCACCATCTATCTCTGTAAAGTCAGAAAACGAATTCCAATTGGAACACATGTGTTGACACCCCAATTTGACCCCGCCTAATCTTAGGCGAACCCAATGATGAAAACAGGTGGAATAGTGCCGCAGTACGATCCTCAGGAGTTGATCCAAGCTCGGTATTTGAACCCAGTTATCAAAAACTTTCAAAATCTCTGAAACCAATGAAATTGTACTAAACCATCGATAACTTGTTGCCCAGGTCATTGTCAGAAGTGGCGACCGCCATATTCATTGTGGCAGCCATCAATAGACTCTTTTGAAAATCATAGCCAAAAGTGGCGGCCGCCAACTCCAACATGGCGACCGCCAAATCACATTATGGCCACCGCCAATAGAATCTCGTGGAACCTTTTTCAGCCTAGAGGCCGCCAACTTGTATTGTAGCGACCGCCAACTCCAAATGACCAGACGCGTCCCAAAGCATGGCAACACCTAATTGGTTGAAGAATTTTATAAATACCATACCCCGGCGTACGTTTTTAGAAGGAATTTTGAGTGAGAGAGACTTTGCCGATATACCGAACGATTCCAATCCCCGACGCCGAAGCCTTGTCGAAATACTGAGATCCAAGCCTCTGACAGTCCCAAACCCTAGCTTGGATCATCGCCTGAAAATCAAATTGCTCACCCACATTCCCCAACTTGAGGATTCCTATGCCATTCAGGTATTTTGCTTGGATCTCCGGCCCTTCTAACTCCATTTTCTACCCCTTTAGAGTTGTCGGGTTTAATTTGGACAACTCATTTTAATTACGTTCCCGCATTATTTATGTAATTGTTATATTCTTATATTGTTTTAAATTCTAGTTTTAACTTATTTAGTTTACTTATTTTATTTACTTACCTTCATTTTTAAGTTTATTACAAATTGTTAAATTACTAAATAGTGCTATTATTTTTCTTAGCAATTACAACTTATCAATGTTGCTAATTGTTATGATCTAAGCACTTACACAACAAATGGTTGCAATAGTCAATATTACACCCATTTAATTCAAACGCTTCATTTATTTTAAATCCTTTTCTTTTTATGCTAATTTGATGTTTTAGCATTATTTACTTTTTTTTCTTTTAATTAGTCTAATTTTCTTTTACTAGTATTTTATTTTATTTTATTTTATTTCATTTCTTGCATCATTAATTTAATGCACCGTTTTAATTCTTTGCTTTTATTTAACAGTAACGTATTTTTCTTTCTTAACATTTATTTTTTCTTGTAATATAGCTTTAAAAAGTTTTATTTCTTTTTCTTTTAACTTAATGTAATTTCTTTTTTAATGTACCATTTTTTTTTTCTTTACTTATAATATTAGTTTAGGTGTTCCTTTATTTTTTTACCTTTATTCTAATATTCTAGTATTTATTTTTCTTTTCTTTCTTATTTTCTTTTCTTTTAGTTTAATGTCCATTTTTCTTTTAAGCATTAGTTTAATGTCCTATCTTTCATTTCATTTATTTTCTTTTTCTTTTCATTTCAATACAATTCATTCTTTTTTTTCTTCTAGCATTTTCTTTTCTTTCGATGTAACATTTTATTTTCTTTTATCATCAATTTTATTTTTTCTCATAATACCCTTTCTCTTTTCTTTTAAATATTTCACTTTTATTTAAATACTAGTGCTTCATTTTATTTTCTTTTTAGCTTAATATTCATTTTCTAGCTTATGCTTTCTATTTTTTTTCTTTTCTTTCAATATTTTTGTAATTTTTTTTCTAGTCTTTTATTTTCTTATTAGCTTTATTAAAGTTCCATTTAGCATTTCTTTTCTTGTAATATTAGTGTTTATTTTTCTTATAGAAATTTATTTTTTATTTTTTTTCTATAGTTTTATTTTCTTTTTATGGTACTTTTCCTTTATTTTGTTAAAATCTAAAAATCACAAAAACCCTCCCAAACTAGCTTTTATCTTTTAAGTATTATCTTCTTTTGATTTTTTTTTTTTGTCTCCTTTAAAATGCATAAAACGTAAATAGTTAGTTTTTTTTATATATAGTATTTTCTAACCTTTTTTGGCATTTTTTCCTTTTACAAACTCTTTCTTTATTTTTTTTTCTTTCAAATCTCCCTTTAAGTATAAAACCCTTCTTTTGTAGAATTTTTTTATGCATTTATCTCATTTACCTAGTTTATTTTCTTACCTAGTTTGTTTTGGAATTATACATATTTTTGTCATTTCTTTTAATCATGTCTAAAATAGATTAGCTTATTTTTATTTGCAATTCATGTTTAGGTAATTTTAGCAATTTTAGTATATTTTTATTCTTTTAACCAAATCATGCTAGTTTAGGTTGTTTAAATAATATTGTATGTGAGTTTGTGTACTATGCATCCTTTAGTTAGACATTGCATGACATAGGACTTATGATTTTACCATTTTATTTGCTTTGATTTGGAGTGTTATGTACATACTTTATGTATTTTTTATACTTGATTTTGAATATTCTCTCTTCACCCTAATTTTCTTTATTTGCATGCATTTGAGAAATCATATTAAAAGAACCAATGATGATTAGTAGAGGCCAACCTTACGGTTGGCCGAACGGGGTGCCTAGCACCTTCCCTGATTCGTACCTTAACCCCCGAACCCTCTTTCTCTGGTTAATATTTTAAAGATCAGTAGCCAATTTTGTTTTTCTTAGTTTTTCTCAAAAATTAAGTAGCGACTCTATTTTCAACAAAAGGATTTTTCAGAAATTAGTTTTCAAGGTATTAAAGTAATTTTTAAAATATTTTTTAATTCTCTCATTTTTAACCCCAAAATCCCAAAGCCACAGTATTTTCTGGCGACTCCGTATGGAACTGGTTTATAAAATCAAATAAGAGGGTTAGACTCAAAAGTATCATTGGTTCTTACTATGTATTTCTCATTTTCATTATCGCATGCATATGCATTGTTCTTCAAATCCTCCTGCCTGGTCAACCTGATGCTCTGAACGTTCATCTGTTTCAGGATTTGTTGGGAAGGCGGACAAGCCTTACTGACTATACGCTCTCATATGTGTAGTAAAAGAGTTCGGGCGTACCGTTTGATCATGTCCTGTACCACTCCAGGCATGGGAGGTACATACCCGACGACTCTATTCAGAAGGTACCATGTTCAATTGACCAAAACTGGCCTTTTGTATATAGTGAACTTAGAACCCCCCTTTAGGTGCTGCTAACCCGAGTAGAATTATATGTTTTTCTTAATTGAATGTTTTGATTGTATATTGTTAGGATTGTTTCCTTAGCTGAGGATAATTCTTGTCCCGGGTTTGGCCCGGGTTTTCTGTTGCACCTTTGGATTAGGTTATCATCATCTTTGGGTTCTTATCCAGGCTTTGTTCTTCACCTTGTTTGGCCTTTACGCCGTAGTTTTTATTTCAGGGTCATGCTCGTGTTTTGTTTTGAAACCCCTAGGATAGTTTCTCTCTCTTCCAGGTTCTTCTCGAGTTGTTAGTTCTACACCCCGCCTTTGTTTAGGCTCGTTCCCTTCAAATTCTTGTTATACCCATGTGAGCTAGTTTTCTACCATTATGCTGTCTATTTTTTGTAAAAATTTAGATCGAACCGGTCTCTTGAGGGTTAAAACTGTTTTGTCTACCGGGGTGCTATCCGTTTAGATAAACCTTCCCTCTATAAGTTGGTTAATTTTCTCTTTAGCTTTCATTCTAGGTCATCCTGTTGTTATGCTAGCGAAATAAGCTTGGCAGGGGCACGGTTTTAGTTTCTGTAATTATCTGCTTATGGTTCGAGTATTTGGGATGTTTGCTGTCTGTTGTTAGAATTTTGTTCGGGAAGTATTTGATACTGGTCATTCTACTTCTGGAATCCAATGTTTACCATTGAGTCGAGAAGAGTACAGTTAGCGCGTATTTAGAAGAGATCAAAATTAGGCAGACTTCACAGAGTATCTGAGCAGCCAACTGAGTCAGCTGAAATGGCAAAGAATGAGGTGACCTTGACAGCTCTGATGAGAGCCATTACTGATATATAGAGGACCTTAGAGCAGCAAACCAAGGCTCGGGTACAATGTAAGGCACAGATTTAGGCGATTCAAGCCCGTTTGTCGGTACTAAATGAACAGCATGACGAACCAAATGGTAACGGGGAAGACTTTTAAAATGATAATCAGGTTTTCGATGGAGCACAAGTTACTCTGCCACCACCACAAATCCCTCGTCAGGTGATAGTTGTGAAAAAAAGCATTGCTCAGTTTAAAGAATTTGCATTGGCTGAGAAGATCGATCAGATGGAGAAGGTTCTTAGAAAGGCCAAGGGTGTTGAAGAATATATGCCAGATACGGGGGGACTTTGTTTATTCCTGGATACTAAAATGCTTGAAATAGAGAAATTTGATGGAACTAGTGATCCTCAAATTCATTTGAGACTGTACGTCGATACTCTCTCTCCCATGGGGATCGACGACCAGTTGAAGGCTCAGCTATTCCACCAATCTCTTTCAGGGGCAGCTCAGAGGTGGTTCCTCTCCCTGAATGTTGCAAAGACCAAGACATGGGAGGACATCGCCATAGCATTTGTCAGCCAATACAGCTATAACGTCTAGCCAAATGTAATTACCTGCGAGTTGGAGACCACTCGTTAAGAAAGTGGAAGATCATTCATGGATTCTCAAACTAGGTGGGGGAGAAAGGCGTCTAAAATGATAAATCGGCCAATTAAAAAGGAACAAGAGAGGACTTTAGTCAGGAACCTCTAGTCTCCATCGAAGCATTATCTGATAACACAACCGCTGTAGATATTTGATGCCGGAGTTCAGATAAAAGATGTGATGCAATCTGGTTATATCGATGAGGCCGAGCCGAGCAGAAAGTCGAGAAGACCTTACCCATCTAACAACCAAAACCATCCCACCTCTTCCACTAACCTCCCATCTCGCTCTAACAAGGTGAATTTGCAAAACTCCCAATTAGATCGACCGAATTCTTCACCTTCATCACCCCTCCCAAAAACAACCAGCCGTCGCAGCTGAAAAAACCAAGGAGAGTTTTTACTCCCCTTAATATCTCTCTGTCTATGGCCCTGAATCAACTTCTCGAGAAAGGACTAATAAAGCTTCTTGATCCAATGTCGCCTCCTAACCCTTTACCACGACGCTACGATCCCACCCAATACTGCTCATACCATCAGAGCCACGGACACCCAACCGACAACTGTCTGAAACTCGGCCATGGCATTCAAGATCTCATTGACAGTAAGGTCATCTCACCTCCATCTACACCAAATGTCACAGCTGGTTTTAAATTCTTGTATTTTACATGATTCAAGTCTTGAGTCAAGTTGGAATCTTGTATGTCTTTGCTTTGTTCAAGATCAGATGGATGTCGAGTCCGAGGGAACGTCTGTCTGTGCACCCTCTTCTTTTACTTTCGATTTTGTAATTCCTGCTCTCTCTGATATCAATGAAATAAATGAAGATTTTGATTATTCTTCTTTGCCTGATTTATTTTGTACGCTTTCTAATAATTTTCAATTCGAAGGGAATGTCCCTGAAAAATTAAAAGTTTTAATAAAAAGAGAAGAAGAAATGCGTGGCCAACCAATAATTGAAGAAACTTTGTCAATAAACCTGGGTAATGAAATTAACCCACAAATTTTCCAAATTGGTTCTTCTTTATTTTCAGTTGAACGTGAACAATTAATGACTTTATTAAAAAAAAATTCAAAGACACTTTTGCATGATCATACGAGGATATTTTCAGAATTAATCCCAAAATCATCCAACATCCCTTTGTATCTCAATGCTAAACCGGTCAAACAGAAATTGAGAAAGATACGGCTATAATGAGCTTTGAAGATCAAAGAAGACGTCACCAAGTAGATCAACGCTTAATTCCGTATGGTAACCTAGTATCCGAAGTGGGTGACTAACATTGTGCTAGTCTTAAAGAAGGACGGATGCATCTATGTCTGTGTAAATTTTCAAAATCTCAACAAAGCTAGTCCGAAGGACGACTTTTCATTATCACACATTGGCGTCTTGATAGATAATACAGTGGGGCACGCTCTTTTATCATTTATAGATAGCTTCTCCAGGTACAATCAGATCTTAATGGACCCTGAAGACAAAGAAAAGATGACGCTCATTACGCCGCGGGGCATCTAAAAATGTAGGGGCAACCTATCAAAGGGGCGCAACTACCTTGTTACATGACATGATACACAAGGAAGTCGAAATGTATGTAGACGATATGATTGTGAAGTCCACAAATTGAGACGGCTATATCATAGTGTTGCTGAAATTCTTTGAAATGATCAAGAAGTATAAATTGTGGCTCAACCTATAGAAGAATGGCAGAAGAATTTGATGAAAGCGCTTCTCTTATTCAATGAAAGAATACTACAAACCCTATTTCACATATAAGGATGCCAAAGGAAAATAGCTCATGTGTTCAACAAGAAAGTTAAGACTCAGGCCAGGAGGGAAGATGACTTTATTTTTAAGGAAATTAGGGCTCCTGTATTTGATCCAAAGGGAAAGTTCAAGCCAAATTGGGTCAAGCCGTGTCTGATCAAGATTGTTATGACCGGTGGTGCCGCAATCAACATGGACCAAGATGGCAATCAACTTGGACCAGCTCAAAAAGTACCGCCTTGAGAGAAAAATAAAAAATAAAATAAAAGCTCGCTGG
>JAOTRH010036533.1:0-20558 GCA_034768845.1 Heliamphora exappendiculata
CGAAGTGCCCATGACTCATTTTGAGTCGACACAAATCAATTTTGTGTCGACACAAAAGTGATCCTCACTTTTGATTTTCGAAAGTTTGGATCGACATAAATGAAAATTATGTCAACACAAAATAATCGAGACCTCCTGCAGATTTTTGGTGTCGACCCCACGACAAATCGTATCGACACAAAAGTCCCGAGCCTACCTGCAGAATTTTGGTGTCGATCCCAAAGCTCATTTGTATCGACACAAAAGTACCAAGACTTCCTGCAGAGATTTAGTGTCGACACCAGAGACAAGTTGAGTCGACACCAAATGGTTCCTCCAGATGCTGAACATTCGTGTCGACCCAACCACTTGAAGAACTCTGCTCTAGACACTTTGTGTCGACACGAAAGCTATTTGTGTCAACCCTAAAGACAGAAATTCAAAATACGGCAGATCTCAACGGTTGGATTTTTGGCATTTATTGCCCCCCGCCTACCTCCAACGGTCAATAACTCATAAGAACTTATATAAGGAGTTACTTCTCAGCATTTAAGGCAGAGAGACTTGCTTTTACTATTCTATTGCTCAAATCTATCTCAGAAATCATCAAGCTCATTTTATTACTGCAACTCATGTTTTTATTTCTCAGCTCTCTTTACCCTTTCATTTATTGTAAATCAATCTTGTAAAAAGAGTGAGTATTCTTCATTCATTACATCTCATTTATTATAATCAATGGTGAGTCATCCTGTTAGCCTTTGAGTGAGTGAGTAAAACTCATCAAAGAAGAGTTCAAGAGAGATTAGTAGAAAACAGGAACTTACTTTCATAGGATCTTCTTGAAGCTGTAACAGGCATGTGAATGTGTCCGTAAATATTTAGATAGCTCAAGTGGAATCTTGAAGCTTATAAAGGCTTTGAATACGCCCGAAAGTATTCTGAATAGTGAAAATACTCAAGGGAGATCTTGAGGAGTGGACGTAAGCTAGGATAAAGTCGAACCACTATAAATCGCTGGTGTCTGGTTCTATTTCTCTATCCCTCATCTTTTAATATTTGCGTTGGTTATATATTTATATATCTTGCTTTATTGCTATATTAAAAGATTTCTGAAAAAGTATTTAAATTACTATTTATCTTTTTTAAAAACCCAATTCACCCCCCTCTTGGGTTTCCTAGATCTAACATTTTCTTTTTGAGACATGTACTTTCACATGTGACGCCTGTTGAGGCTGATTTTGTATGTCTTTTGGCAATATGTTTGTTCATGTATAAGAATGCATGCTTTACAGTTTATGAGAGTTGAACTGTGGGGACTTTTAACCAAATGCTGTACATTTTGATTTATTATGAAAACCTTATTTTCATAATTAGGTGTTTTGGTGGGCTTTCGCGTGACCTGGATGTTTGGGGTGTGACAACTTGGTATCAGAGCTCTGGGTTCAAATTCCTATGAGCCATGGGAAAGAGGGTACATTAGCTTGTGAGGATGTATGTGTGGTTGTTTGCTTGCGTTACAACATTTTCCTAACATAGCGTGATTGCTTGTAGTGTATACGCGGGAATGGAGGTTGGACCTTAGGATTGATTAGTCTTACCTTCGGGCATTTGGATTAACATACTTGGGAGCTATGTTAGAGTTGCATTTCGCGGACGTAATTTCTAGCAAGAAATCTAAGTAGGTTGTTCAGAGTGACAAGTCTTTCTTGTTAGTTCTCCTCGATTTGTGAGATATGTGATGACATGATATTACGTGGCTATGTGTTAGCATGCTTATCTGTCTTTTACGTTTCCAATAACATGTTATATGGATTCTTATTCCATTATGTTGCTTTCGTATAGAGTTATGTCCACGCGGGGAGGACGAGGCCAAGGTCGAGGCCGTGGCCATGGTTCTGGCCGAAGGGACGTTCCAATCCCAGATGTTGGGGATGGTAATGCACCCTAAGGACCTGTTGCTGAGGGAGATCTGTTGCGTGAGATGGACGGTTCCATCTGGTAACTGGCTAAGGCCACTAGGGGTAGGGAGAGTGTATATGAGCCGAGGGCGACGGTTGCGATGCGCGAGTTTCGTCGTCTGGGCCCTCCAACCTTTTCTGGGGATCCTAATCCCACAGTTGCCACTGAGTGGCTAGAGCTGGTTATCAGGATTCTTGATTCGGTTTAGATTGAGGAGGATGATCTGAGAGTTATATGTGCTGCTTTCCAGCTGAGAGGGAGTGCCCATATGTGGTGGAAGTTTTCCAAGACCACAGTGGCAGGCACATGGGAGGCATTCATGAAGGTATTTCTGGAGAAATACTTTCCAGCGACATTGAGGGATCGCTGCAGAGAGGATTTCCTATTTCTGACTCAGGGGAGTATGTCGGTTGTTGAGTATGAGGCTGAGTTTACCAGGTTATCCCGGTTTGCATAAGAGATTATACCTTCTGATGTGTTGAAGGCGAATCGATTTGAGAGGGGTTTAAGGCCTGCTATCAGGGACAGAGTGGTGTCATTCCAGATGTAGGTCTATGCTGACTTGGTACAGATGGCCTTGAAGGTGGAGGACACCTTGTCTGAGACGCGTAGGGATAGAGACGGTAGTAATCAGCAGGACGAGGGACGTGCACTGTCTTGGGGACGCAAGGACCAGCGTCAACGGACATCTAGTTTGAGTTCTCATCCGGTGGGGTTGTATCCTCCATGGTCTTCTACTTCTTCGCCTCCTATAGCTTCAACGGGATGGACGGGTCAGAGGGCGCTTTATCATAGATGCCAACGACCAGGACATCGTGCAGCAGTGCAGCGCCTGTTCAGGTACATCGCAGTTGCAGGCGCTAGTGAGAGGACCACCTATATATTTTGAGTGTGGGCCGTCTGGGCACATCCGGAGGAACTGTCCTCAGGAAGGGAGCATTCAGAGTATAGCAGGAGCACCGGCTATTCCATCTAGCCAGGGGAGACAGACGTATCAGCAACCTAGAGCTCAGACGTCCAGATTTGTAAAGGGGGGTGCATCAGTGTAGTCAGGTAGACAGTCGGCAGTTCAGAGCCGCAGCGGACTGGCCAGAGCTTACGTTCTTGCAGATCCTAGTTCTTCCAGAGCATCAGTCGTGCCCGATGCTGCTGCTATCACCTCCATGATCAGAGGTACCTTTCTAGTTTACAGATCATGGGCTAGTGTTCTTATCGACACTAGGGCATCACATTCACTTATATCTTCAGCTTTCGCATCTGCATTGGGATTGCAAATGGATTGGTTGGGTAGTACTATGTGCGTGGAGACCATAGTGAGTCGGGATGTGACGTTGAGTCTCGTCTGTAGATCCTGCGTGTTGGAAGTCGCCGGTCATTGTATAGAGTTCGACCTTGTTATCCTATACATGACCGCATTTGATGTCATCCTAGGGATGGACTGGCTGACCACCTATCGTGCCTTCATCGATTGCGATCGACGGAGGGTAACGATTTGTACCCCAGCGGGAGATTGCTTTTGTTTTGTGGGAGACCGGGGCGAGAGCTTGAGATCTATGCCGGGTGTTGTGCAGAACCAGGGGCAACCTGGGTTTCCTTTTCTCAACTCTCGTGTTGGATGAGGAGGGTGGAGTTCGAGGAGAGTTACCTCTGGTGGTGTGCGACTATCCTGATGTCTTTCCTGATGACCTGGTTGAGTTGCTGCCGAGCCGGGAGGTAGAGTTCTCTATTGATCTAGTCCCCGGAGCTGCTCCCGCATTTATATCGTCCTATCGCTTTGTACCCGTTGAGTTCCGTGAACTCAAGGTACATTTGCAGGAGTTACTTGACAGGGGATTTATACGTCCGAGTACTTCTCAGTGGGGAGCTTCTTCTCTTTTTGCCAAGAAAAAGGATGGATATTTACGTATGTGTATCGATTGCAGGAAGCTGAACTCGGTGACAGTGAAGAACAAGTATCCAATGCCGAGGACAGATGACTTGTTTGATCAGATGAGGGATTCGAGCTTCTTCTCGAAGATTAACTTGAGATCGGGATATCACCAGTTGTGGATTAGGGACGAGGACATAGCAAAGACCGCTTTCAAGACTCGCTATGGTCACTATGTGTTTCTGGTTTTGCCGTTCGGTCTGACGAACGCACCAGCTACGTTCATGGGTTTGATGAACCAGATCTTCCATCCTTATTTGGACAGTTTTGTGGTAGTATTTCTGGATGATATTATGATATATTCACCCACTAGAGAGACGCACGAGAATCATTTGTGGATTGTGCTACAGACTTTGAGAGAGCATCGCTTGTAGCGAGGTTCGAGAAGTGCGAGTTCTGGATGACTGAGGTGAGATTTTTGGGACACGTAGTGTCGGCAGACGGGGTATCAGTGGATTCATCAAAGACTGATGCTGTGACCGGTTGGGAGCGACCGAAGAGTGTCATTGAGATACGTAGTTTTCTGGGTCTAGCCGGCTACTACCGACGGTTCGTGAAGGACTTTGCTAGACTCGCTGCACCGATGACCCGTCTGACGCGGATGGGAGTTGTGTTTATTTGGAGTGAGTCTTGTGAGTCAGCTTTCCAGGAGCTGAAGACTAGATTGACTAGTCCGCCAGTGTTGATCATTCTAGAGCGAGACTTGGGATATACTGTATACTGTGATGCATCACATGACGGTCTTGGATGTGTTCTGATGTAGGGGTAAGGTCGTAGCCTATGGCTCTCGGCAGCTAAAAACGCATGAGAGAAACTATCCTACGCATGACTTGGAGTTGGCAGCCATGGTCTTTGCCTTGAAGACATGGCGTAACTATCTTTATGGTGAGCATTTCGAGGTTTTCTCCGATCATAAGAGCTTGAAATATTTGTTTTCGCAGAAAGACCTGAACTTGTGCCAACGACGATGTATGGAGTTGTTGGAGGATTATGATTTCGACTTGCAGTACCATCCAGGGAAGGCTAATGTGGTGGCAGACGCGCTCAGTAGGAGATCTCACGGGTCGTTAGCTTCTGTGGCTATACGTGAGTGGGACATGCTTGCAGACGTTGGGGAGTTTGATTTCTGCCTCAGGGAGATCGAGATGGCTGCTACCTTGTTTTCTGTAGTTACTCGACTAGCGTTGATAGCACGTGTGCTAGAGGTCCAGCAGACGGATCAGGAGGCTCAGATGATACGAGACCACGTTGCTAGTGACGAGGATATAGCAGGATGGATTATGGATTCTGATCAGAGTTTGAGGTTTGCAGGCAGGTTGTTTGTGCCAGAGTCATGCCGAGTTGATCTTTTACATGAGTGTCATCATTCTCGTCTTGCCGTGCATCCTGGAGGCACGAAGATGTATCATGACCTACGTCGTCAGTTCTATTGGACAAGGATGAAGCGAGATGTGATCCAGTTTGTTTCCCGATGCCTCACCTGTTAGCAGGTAAAGGCAGAACATCAAAGACCGGCAGGATTGCTATAGTCGTTGCCTATATCAGGACTTCCTCGGTCACCTAGGGGACACGACGCCGTGTGGGTTGTGGTTGATAGGTTGACGAAGTCTACACACTTTCTCCCTATCCGAGTGAGGGATTCAATGGAAGGACTGAGTAGCTTGTACGTTAGGGAGATAGTCAGATTGTACGGAGTGCCAGTATCCATTGTTTCAGACCGAGACCCGCGCTTCACTTCGCGCTTTTGCCAGAGTCTTCAGAAGACCTTGGGGATGAACTTGATGTTTAGTACTGCTTTTCACCCCCAGACGGATGGCTAGTCAGAGAAGACTATACAGATTCTGGAGGATATGCTGATGTCTTGTGTCCTTGACTTTAGAGATTCATGGGAGGATCATCTACCTTTAGCAAAGTTTTCATACAATAATAGCTATCAGTCCAGTATTGGGATGGCACCGTATGAGGCTTTTTATGGTAGACCGTGTAGATCGCCAGTATGTTGGACAGATGTGGGAGAGACCACAGTCTTGGGACCCGACATGGTACAAGAGACGACGAAGAAGGTTACAACGATTCGCCAGCGCCTTGCTACAGCACAGAGCTGCCAGAAGAGTTATGCAGATCAGAGGAGGCGACCTTTGGAGTTTGCAGTGGGGGATCATGTGTTTCTAAAGGTCTCACCACGTAGAGGTTTGATGAGATTTAGTCGTAGCGGGAAGCTATCACCGCGTTTCATTAGACTTTTTGAGATTCTTGATAGGATTAGAGAGGTTGCTTACCGTTTGGCGTTACCGCCTCAGTAGAACCCTTTGGAACCTTCTTTGGAACCTTCTTTCAACATGGCGACCGCCAATAGAACCCTTTGGAACCTTCTTTCAACATAGCGACCGCCAACTTCAAATGGCCTAACGTGTCCCAAAACGTGCCAGCATCTCATTGGTTGATGAATTCTATAAATACCGTACCTCTGGTACATTTTTTGATATAGAATTTGAGGGAGAGATTTTGAGTGTGAAGCTTTGTCGAGTCGCCAAGCAATTCTGAGCCGTGACACCGAAGCCCTACCGAAATACCGAGATTCGAACCTCCGACGCCTACATTGAAGCCTTGCTTAGATCACCACCTGAGAATTGGCTAATCGAAGTACATTCTCGACTTGAGGATTCTCCGTTAATCTAGGTACCTCATTTGGATCCCCGATCCTTCTAACTCCATCATCTCTCTTTTGGAGTGATCGGGTTAACTTTCGATTTCAATTTGCATGTTTCTTTTGTTTATGTAATTTACTTTGTTTATCATTTAAATCGTCTCATGTAATTTTCGTATGTAATTTGTTCATTATTTAGTCATTAATATTTTCACATTCACACTTGACATATTTGGTATTTTTTTTCTTTTATTAAAACATTAATTAGTACTCATATATTTTGACAATTACAATTTAATAATGTTATTAATTGTTATAATAATGCACTTATATTTATGTGAATATAGTAATTAATACTACATTTTATATTTAAGTTAAATAGTTATTTTTAATTTCTTTTATCTTTCTAGCATTAGTTTAATTTTTTTACTAGTATTTATATATTTTTCTTTTCTAGTAATTTTAATTTGATGTCCCCTTCTTTTACGTATTAGTTCAATATTATTTTTTTAGTATTTAAAGTTTTTTGTGTGTGCAATATTAGATTTAATTTCTTTTCAATGCACCATTTTTATTTTCTTTTCTATTATTATAATATTTGTATAATACTCATTTTCTTTTAATGTTAGTATTTGTCTTTTCTTTTTAAGTTCTATTTTTTTTTTCTTATAGCTTTATTTTCTTTTTTTTATAATACTTACTTTTTTTTATTAAACCCAAAAAATCATAAAAAATTTTTTAGTTTAATTTTCATTCTTTAAGCATAATTTTCTTCCCCATTTGCTTCCCTTTTCTTTTATTTTTTTTTATCTCTTTCAAAATGCAAATAGTTAGATTTCTCTTCCTTTTTCATTCGTTCAATAATACTTTCTTAACTTTTTATTTTAGAATAATTTTTTATATAAGGCTTTTCTTATTTTTCTTTTTCCACTATTACCATAATACTTAAACATCACACTTAAAATTAAAAAGATCTCAATTTTAATAAAATCATGATAAAAAATTATAAAGTAATGTTTTAATTTCGGTTGGTTAGATAAACGGAGATTGCACATATCCTTTATCTCAGTTATTTAATAACTGAGATTGCTTATAAATTTTTAATCACGTTTTTCATTTATAACCGAGATAAAAAATCGTTACTTTTTTAACGCTTGCACCGCCTCTGGATTGCGAAAATATTTCACAACAATTCTCTCCCTCCGCCTCTTCTCTCTCTCTCTCTCTCACATTCCCGCCTACCATACGAAATCCTAGTCCGCAAGCTTGTCGCCGCAAGCCATAGAAGCTCGTTGTTGCAGGAGCTCGTCGTTGCCGTCGCCTGTTCATTCACCAATCACGCCATGTCGCCGTCGCGCGCTCTTCATCCACTAGCCCGAGCTCCACCACCCCTAGACGGCAACAATTGCTCTGTTTCCTGGTTTCTGTTTGTATGTGTGTGTTTATATATATATATACGAGGAAGACGATGGGGACGCTTGGAAGAGCAATCCACACCGTCGAATTTTGGATCCGCGAGACCGGCCAAGCGCTCGATCGCCTCGGCTGCAGCTTCCGAGGCAACTACTACTTCCAGGAACATCGTATGTTTTCCTGCTCCCTATTAGATCTTCTTGACATCTACATCTTTTTTGTGCCCTAGAAACCCAAATTGACTTTAACTACAAATGTCGTTCGTTTATTTCGTGTTCGGAGAGACATTTTAGGGTTGAGACTAATTGAGTGTCACACTTGCGTAAAATCTGGAGCGAGCTTATGCTTGTTCGTGTTTGTTCTGAATTGGCCTTTATAGAATCTCATCCTCTTATGCTCTTTTTTGTTAACTCGTGGATATTTTTCATGAATGTGCTGCGTCTATTTATATACTAGAAGTGTTGGCACACACGTGTGAAATTATTTTTAAAAATTTTAAAACTTAAAAAATAGTTATTGAATAATAAATTTACAATCTTATCCCTTTAACTAATTAAGAACTTGACAATTAAAGAGATAATTTTGAAAGTAGAAAAATTGTGACACGACTTCAAACTCCTGAGTTTGCTTTTATATATAGTATAGATATACATGTATGCATGTATGTATTTGTATACGAACAAAATATGAATATATCCCCAATTTTTATAATCCCTAGATTTTTTTTCATGTGTGGCACTTTAAATCAGGCAATTGATGGTCCCAAAAAATTGATAGAGAGGACTTTTGTGCTGGTGATTACGTGCCCTATTCTTCAGGTATTAAAGAAATGATAAGACCGTAGAGTCTGGCAATATTGAGATTACTGAATCAATGTGATTCTAAGAGAGGAATTGTCTTCTTGTTTTGAATTTTTATTTGCTTGTCAGAGATTTGATTCATTTCAGGGTATTTTTTTCCCGTGCAATAACTATTTGGAGTTAGTAGGAGTTGATTATGGGCATTTTATTGTTGGTCTTTGTAGGTGGTATAAGCACTGTGGTTCCTACTTCATCAAGTGGGTCTCAAAGGCCACTTTAGCAACATTCAAACTATCAGACTCCTGCTTTAGCTTTATATGAATCTAATGAGGATAGAAGAACTTCAATGACTTCATTTCAAAGTTCTGCAACACGAAGATCTGGCTACGGTATTTTTAGTTGAACTAAACATGAACATGTCTTTTTTTTTTTTTTTTATGATGTCAAGCGATGTTAACTCCAATCTTGTTCATCCTCTAATATTTCTCTCAATGTGGAAGGACCCCGTTTTCACTCTTCCTAAAATACCCAAAGTAAAAACATTTCTCGTAACAAGGGATTGTCTCTTGGAATTCAAGGAAAGAATTTAATTGTGCAAAGTTACACAAGAAAGTAGATTGGACACTTCTTTAATCTATTTTAGTTCTATATTAGATACCATTGTAGGCAGCATCTCCATTTTGTGTGAAAATTAATTCTAGGAGTTTCTATGCTTTAGAGGGTAACAAAGCGGAGACTGTCGTGTGATAGTTTTTCTTTATCTTGCTAGAAGAAACTGAGTTGATTTATATTCTAATTGTGATTTTTTATTTCGCGCGATTTGGGATTTGCAATTTTAGATATCAAAAGTGATGATGACTATACAGTTTTCAGGAATTTGTGTTTGCCTGTTTGTGTCGATGTAATTTTTTTGAATCGACATTGTTTACAGATCGATGCGAGTCCTGGTGTATAGAATTGAGCAATGACATACCGACAATCTAAATATGTAAATTATGCTACTTGTTTGGCAATAGGTCTCCTAGTATGATTGCCTGAGGTCTATGGATATATTCAAAGGGTTCAGAAATAATTTGTTTGAAAATTAAGTTGTGCACTTGCTATGTTAAATTCATAGCAAGTATGAGTGCTGAGATGAATTACACGGAAATTTTTTACTGTGAAGCAAGGAATTTAAAGTTTGTAGTTTGTACATGTGAAGTTTAACTAGAAGTAGGCATCTGAATACAAAGGAAGGACTGTTCTGAGGACAGAGTGGTGGCAGCAGCTTAAACAGATGCTACCAAGTGCTTTTTATAGGTTGAGTTGATGTGTAGTTTTGGCTGATTTGGTCTTTGGTTGCATAGGTTTTGTTTGTGGCCAGACTTATTTCTAGTCATTTTTTATTTTTTGGATTAGAGGAACACTTCAGAGTTTGAGCTAGTAATTTCATATCCTCTTTACAAATCAACCTTCTTTAGGATATAATCCAACAAAAATAGTAATTAAAATAAACCTTCTTTAATATATAATCCAACATGAAGGAATAGTAATCAAAATCTAAATGATTGAACTTCTGCAATTTTGGAGGGTTGCACTAGGTCACATAAACTTACATCACATATCTTGGGTGTGCCCGGGGACATTTATGTGTGGCACTATATCTTGTCAAATTCATCTCGGACTCTAGAACGAGCCATATGACATTGCATGTTTCATGAGTGTTTTATAGTCGTGGAATATTCCAATCTTTTCTAATTTTGTCTCTATACACCGTTAACGCCATTTCATACGAATTCAACAGTTGACAATTGATATGTAGGTGCAAATGCAGGCCAACGACTTTCGTTGTTTTTCTGTATTGTTGCAGAAGTGGATGCTGATATGTTGGTTCATTGTCAACACTAGCTTGTTTGGTTGTTTTTAATTACTAGCTACTTTTAACTGTAGTGAGGCTAGATTTTTTGAATTACTATGTCACTAGATTGGTGGAAATTTGTCTCATCTATTTTTTGAGTCTTCATTCTCCAGAGAAATTGAGCTACACATATTTGAACTTTGTTAATTTGTTGTTACCTTTGATGGTATTTAATTATTATCATTTTTTGATGCACTTATTGTATAATCTTAGAAATAAGTTTTATAGATTATGCATGTAGTGAAAAAGATCTTTATATATAATATTATTATTTTTTTACAAAAATTATGTTTTTTAATCTCGGTTTTTGACAGAGATTAATAATATGTTTTGTCTCAGTTTTTGACTGAGATTAAAAGTATTTTCCATCTCGATTTTTGACCGAGATTAAAAGTATTGTTTATCTCGATTTTGGATTTTTTTGTCTCGATTTTTGACTGAGATTAAAAATACCCATTTTTTAATCTCATCCGGAAAGATCTCGGTTTGTGAACTGAGATTGATTCTATAAGATATCGGTTTTTAACCGAGATCTTTTACAATTAATGTAGTAGTGTTCTTCAAACCTTTAAATTCTCCTTATTATGAAACCATTATTTTTCTTAGTAAGTTTTCTTTACATTTAGTGTTAAATATTCACCATATCAATGTTTCTCTAAATGTATGTTTTAATATGCATGTTTTTGGTTACTTTGAAATCATGTTCAAGATAGTTTAGTTTATTTCTTGCTAACAATTCATATTTAAGTAATTTCTAACACCTTCTAGCTTGTTTTTTTTTGATAATTTAGGTTATTTTGATGAAATTATATGCCAGTGTGCTCCATGTATCATTTAGTTAGAAATTGCATGCCATAGGATTTAGGATTTTATCCCCTTATTTGTTTTGATTTGGAGTGCTATGTACATATGTTATGTATTTTTCATATTTGATTTTGAATGTTCACTATTTGCCTTCATTTTCTTTATTTGCACGCATTTGAGTAATCTTATAAAGAACCAATGATGATTAGTAAATGTCAACCTTACGGTTGGGCGAATGGGGTGTCTAACACCTTCCCCGATTCGTACCTTAGCCCCCGAACCCTTTTTTTCTGGTTAACATTTTAAAGATTGGTAAGCTATTTTTGTTTTTCTTAATTTTTCTCAAAAACTATGTGGCAACTCTATTTTCAACAAAAAAAAAATTTTAAAATTTGGCTTTTAAGATGTTAAGTATTTTCTAAACATCTTTGAAATTTTTTATTTTTTACCATTTTTCAAAAACTCCTAAAATCCGAACGCCACATTACTCACTTGTGAATTTATAATAAATGCACTTATCAGCACTATTAAGTTTGAAACTGCTAGACAAAATAACAGAATCAAACTTTTTATGCCATTGTTTTGGTGCATGTTTTTAATCTATATAATGACTTGACTAATTTGCAGACCTTTTTTCATTTCCATGTAGAACAAATCCTTCTGGTTGTTCCATATAAACTTTTTCATCCAGATCACCATTCAAAAAGGTTATTTTAACATCCATCTAATGCACACACAAATCATATAAGGTCGCAAGTGCAAAAAGAATACGAATAGATGTGATTCTTATTGGGACTGAAAATTTGGAATGCAATGATAGTACATATAAATCGAGTCAAAAAATTTTGGATAGACGAGTGCTGAAATAGGTTCCAAATTAAATTTTTTTGATATCGAACAATTAAAAAATATAAACCTAGTATAATTCCTAGAGTTAGAACAAGATTATACCTTCGAAATCTAATTGATCTGATTTTATTTACTGCAACAATCTTTAGTCAACAAGTCGACGCAATTTTTGACTAGCAATCAATTCACCAATTGAAGTGTAGGCTTTATTCTTCGTGTTCTTTAAACCCTTAACTGGCTACACTTTAGGTTTTTCGTGAAAGACGTAGAATCCCTAGGTTTTTAGATTGAATGATTAATTCTCCTGTGGCCAGGGTTTATAACTACGTTTATATAGTTACAGCAGGGACCAATGGGGTAAATAATACATAGGCTCCTAATGTAATTATAAAATCCTCGGTCAATCCAGAAGTAATTTCATAAAAATATAAATTATAATTTATTCCACTAAAAAATTATAATTGCACTCTCAACTTTATTCTCAAACCCGAATTATTCGAACTTCTGTTATTAAATGTTTTTTATTCTCCATATATTAAGATTACAGATACCTGTTGATTAAATTAAATTATTGACAATTTTATTTAATCAATTTTTTGAAAAAATTCTTAAGATCTTTCGCTTAACTTATTTGACATGTTGGATTATAAAATCTATTTACAGGGTTGAGTACAGTCAAAACTTATAAACTTCCTTAAGGAGGTATCATCAATCCTGATCACATGACGTGGATTCCATTAATAATTAATATCCACTATATAATTAACATCGTTATCCAATTCACTGAGATTATAGACCCGTAAAAAATTACGCCCTTTAATAAATGAAAATAACGAACATTAAATATACATATTTAATAATTATTTCAAGATTAAGTGGATATGCACTCATAATAACCATGGGGTGTAAATTAATTTATATAATCAATATAAAATTAATTACCCCAACGTGGTCCTGTTTAATATATACAAAGTGTACTAGCATAATAAGTCAGAACAATTGTCGAAATAATTACTGTTCATCGTAATCAAGACAGATCTATTAAAATATTATGCTACAGTTAGGGCTGCACAAAAAACTAAAAAAACTGGTAATTCGATCCAGTCTGAATCAATCCACACGGTTCGGTTTGGTTTTAATCTGTAACGGTTTGGTTCCGGTCTGCAATTTTTGAAAACTGTTTTAAACGGTTCGGATCACAGATTTTAATTTAAACTCAGAGTTTCGAAGTGAAACTAGACCAATAGTATTGCTTAATATTAAAAAATTATAATTTATAATATATGCGCATGCACTGTGTAGCGTGTTAACTGAAATCCAAAGTTGTATATTTTGTAAACTTGTAATCTCTCTTTGAAGTGTAAACCCTAAGTTTAACCCGCTGCCTCTCTTAGTTTAAACTCTCAAACACTAAAAATTCTATAGCCAACCACGCCCACGCCCACGCCCACACCCATGCATGCTCTCGCCTGGCGCCTTTCACGCCGTTGGCCTCCTCTTCGGGGCCTCACCGTTGACCTCATCGCTGACGGCTTTTTGTCTTCTCTCACGACTCACAGCTCGGGCTCATTGTGCTCATGTCTTTTTGTCTTCTCTCACAACTCATGTGTCACGACCCATTTCTAAACATGCCATTCGTGATTAGCCAGTGAGTCAAAACTCACTAAAGGCCTCTAACATTCTTTATCTTCCACTCTTTATTTTGAACTTTGCTGACTATTTTTTTAAAAACAAACTCATTCAAAGTTATCCAATTTGAAATAAAAGTAACTTTCATTGAAAGAAACTATTTTCCTTTAAACATTCCCAGTAAGTTATTTCACAAATAAAGCCCCAAAGCTTCTAATAGTAAAAACAACATTCATGCATCCATCATTATTTAAATACATTGTCCTTTGGCATCGAAATTTTGGGTTTGGTTCAAAAAAAGGAAAGTTAAGAGTTATTTTGAAACTTTTTAACACCTTTGAAAATCAAAAAATTTTAAAAAATCTTTATGTGAAAAATGGAGTCGCCACTTCATTTTTTAGAAAAACTAAGAAAAATAAAAATGTGCTACTGATCTTTAAAACGATTAACCAAAGAAAACAAGGGTTCGAGGGCTAAGATACGAATTAAGAAAGGTGTTAGGCATTTCGTTCGCCCAACCGTGAGGTTGGCCTCTACTAATCATCATTAGTTCTTTAATTAGATTTCTCAAATGCATGCAATTACAGAGATTGAAGGCAAAAAGAGAACAAACAAAATCAAATACTGAAAATAACATTGCATAGGTATATAGAACACGAAACAAAACATAAAAAGAAATCCTAAGTCTTAAAGCATGCAAAATCTATACTAAATGATACATGGTGCAAACCACTTGCAATATACAAAGAATGAAATCATTTACATGAAACTAGCAAATCTTAATCATGTCAAAATTGAACTATGATTAACATTTAGAATTGTCATGGGTTTAAACAAAAGTGAAATAAACCTAAGAATTTCTAACCCTTAAACATACAGATTTCCTTATTCATAGCAAGATAGAACATTATAAAAGCACAATTTAAGCTATTGGAACAGAATTAAGCCATTAGAAATGAATAAAGGTTGCGTTCGTAACAATGGAGTGAAAGTGCATGGGCGCAATATTGATTGTTGCAACTGTGAGGATGTTAGTGCCAAAATACCATGACCGCAACATTGATTGTTGCGACTGCAGGGTTTATAGGCATTGTTTTGCTAAGTTGAAGAATCAATGTACTGAGTGTGGATGTGGGCTATGCACAAAATGCAATTGAGATTATTTTTGATCGAATTACCACGATAGTTAACTAAATTCCTTAAAATTAATTATGCTCTTAACTCAACTATTCTACATTAGTAATCAAATACTACAATCTATCATGTAAATGAGAGAATCAAAGCAATTTGACCCTATCATCACATGTTATAAGAATAAAGAGGGCGAGTTTGAAAATAAAATACTAAAATTAACTCGACTGCTCCACGAGGATGAGAAATGTGGAGGGAGAAGAATCGGGTTTTAGTCATAAATGAATGTAGAGCTCGTCCCAGTGTGTATAAGATTGATATACGCAGAGGTGGAATTGGTATTGCGGAGCTAGATCCTGGACCATTTGTTTCTGAGGTTGGAGTCAGGAAAGATGAAGTTGAGAGGATAGGGTCCATTATCATTGACCCTCAGGAACTTTTCAATATATTAAGAAATGTAATAATGAGTGTTAAAAATAGTGATGAGGGTAAAGAGATAGTTACAGATGATAAGAGAAATATTGTAAGTAAATGAGATGTTCAGACATTTTATTTTCACATGTAACAATTCACAGTTAACATTTAATAATGTTTAATATAAAATTTCATTAATAAATTCATAGATTACATTAGATATTGTCCACTCTTTAAAGAGTGGTTCAAGATTGTGTCAGCTTAGTCCCTAATGGTCTGTGGGACATTTGGAAAAGATATCCACTTTGGTGTGTAGACAATCGAGAGCTCTGGCCATTATTTGTTGGCTACGTATTATAAGTTACGCAGTTGGATGGCCCATATAAGTGGTTGTTCAGATTGGACTCTAGATAAGAAGTTAGATTTGGAAGTGGATTTATTAAGGATGAAGGTCTAGATGGTATCCCTATTCTTTTTTGGGCTCTTTCTGGTGACCTTAAGAACCTCATTGTCAATGAAATTCCCTTCATTGGTTACGTAGTTGGCCACGTGGGCGTCTGAACGTGGTACTTGTATGTTTGAAAGACTTATCCTCCACTGCAAGGCCTTTGATATCGCAGTGTGTAGGATTTTTTATGTTGAACATCTTCTCCGTCTAGAGAAGGATGTGGAGGTGAGGTTCACCGTCCTAGTGGATTTCTGTAGCAACTCTTATGTAGATAGAGTTGTACAGTGAGAAGAGTGACCAGATATGGTCTAGTACAATTTGTGCAATTAAATTACACTTAAGATAGGTTAGGAAGAGGGATTTATCTTGAACTCTAAAAGAAGGGAGAGTTCTGTCCATATTGTACGAACGTGTCTCACCTATAATTTGGATCTATTATAGGTTTACTTGAGACTGAGACAGCGCAGATTTTATAGAGCCCCAGAGGGGTATTTTTGTCTTTTTATGCGGGGGAAAAACCTTTTAATATTACAGTTTTACCTTTTGCGTGTCGTTAGGCGCGTGATTTAGTCCTCGAAAAATCCACGTGGGTGGACCCCACAAGTAATGAGAAGTTTCGAGGAATATATTTTACTATGTTCAGACGCCCACGTGGCTGACTACATAGCCAAGGTGGGGAATTTCATTGACAAGGGGGTCTTTAAGGCCACAAGGAAGAGCCCAAAAATGAATAAGGATACCATCTGGACCTCTATCCTCAATGAATCCACTTTCAAATCTGACTTCTTATCTAGAGTCCAATCTAAACAACCATTTATATGGGTTATCCAACTGCGCAACTTGGAATACGCAGTCAACAAACAATGGTCAGAGCCCCCGGCTGTCTAAACACCAAAGTAGACATTTTTTCCTAATATGCCACAGACTATTAGGGACTGGACTGACACAAATATCCTATGCGTAAGTAGGAACTTACTCCACTTATACTTCAACAACCCACAACACATAAAAGACGTTCACGACATGCACCAAGAAACCATAGCACATATTCAAATGAGAAGTATTCTAGCAACTGCGGACCCTGATGTGTTAACATTTTTGGAGATGGAGATAAAGCCGAACTTCCCCCTAAGCTTAATCATTGAAGGGCCGTCTAAATCAGGAAAAACGACATGGGCACGGAGTTTAGGATTACATAATTATTTTTGTAGTGGCATGGATTTTTCAAACTATAATTATGAGGCCCTAACTTATTTTAATTTTTGCGACGTTTTGATGTGTCGTCTCTTGTTTTCATATAGCATATTTATATGTATTTTTATGCATGTTTAGGCTTAGAAATGAATGCTAGGTTGGATCCCGGGGCGGTTGGGCGTTGTGGGGCGAAGTTCAAAAATAAAATAAAATTGATGAGCCCTACAAATATTAGGCCTTAGATATTTTATTAGATATTTCTCTTTCAAACCCTTTGAAACCAACCGAAACCTTTGCTCAGGCTTTATTGTTGACAATCAAATAGTAGATCCTTGACTCTACACCGAGGGCTTCACGTTCATCCAGATGGAATCTTGTTTTGACGAGGTTTATTTTTTGAGGCGTCGAGTTTTTGACTCAATAAGGTAGGATCCTAGACTTTCATGTCTTAAAGAGGTGCTACGTGAAATTGTATGTGTTTTTACGATTTTAAAATGCATGAAAAGTTGTTTTATAATAAAAAAAGTTAGGTTTTGTTCCTAAATCGTTTTTGGTTGCTTTTGGTTGGATGAAATAGGTTTTTGAGGCATTCCTTTTGGTGTTTCTTTATAGTTTTGGGCTTATGTATGTCCGTGAATATCAAAGGGGAGTTTGGATGCTTCAGTTTTGGGGTTGAAAAGTTGTTTACGTAGCTAGGGTTTCGTTCTTGCCGTGGTCTAGTCGACTGGATTGGGCGATCTAGTCGACTGAGTCGACAGTGTGGTGGTTCAGTCGACTGGATTTGGGGATTCAGTCGACTAAACTTTATTTTGGAGGAATTTTTTGAAATTTCAGTAGCCTTTTTCAGTCGACTGGATGGGGGTGTCTAGTTGGCTGATGTCTTGTTGGGGTTGTTTTGTTGTTTTGGGTGGTCGTATTATGGCCTTTGGGGTTTTTTGTTGTTTTGTTGTGGTCTTCAGGGATGACGTGATTTTGTTAATCGTGGTGCATATACATTGTTATGCGTGACGTGTTTGGATCTGTTCTTTTTCTAAATTTTCTAAAAGGGCGAGTTTTGAAAAAAGATGTTTTGTGAAAACGTTTGCGAAAACCTGTGTTTTGGGAGGTTGGGAGCTAGCTTTCGAGGTTGGGTTTCGTTTCATTGATTGTTGGTCGCTTTCGTTGGTGGATGGCGTGTTGTGTGGCATGTGATGTCGTTATGTGAAATGCGGTGTTTGTACATGGTTTTGTGAATTAAAACTGTGGTTGTGAACATGCATAATGATGGATGAAAAAGTGGTCCGTTGAACGTTAACTCTGATTGACGATGTATGTGTGTGTGGAAATATGAGGGACAGAAAAGTGGTCCTGAAGTTGCATGTGTTGCGTGAGTCGCGTGGGTTGAAAGCAAATAGAAATAGTTATATTTAATTTTATACTACAATCTATCATGTAAATGAGAGAATGTTCAATTTTACTAATGCAAACATAAATAGTTTTTTTCCCCTGAGTCAGAACCATTCGCGTGGGTTGAAAGAAAACAGAAAGTACCTCTAATTAAAATTTGATATTCAATTTGTGCATTGAATGTTCAATTCGTTGTCGATTTATAATAGTAATATACTAATATAGTAATATTCAATTCTTGATTCCACCACCATCACTACCACGGCTTCAGAAGCTGTAAGATTTTGTTTGTATCATTACTTATTTTGTTCTCTGATTTTGCTATAAGATTTTTGTTCTATGATTTTGTTTGTATCATTATGTATTATGTTCTAATTTTTTTTTCTTTCTATAATGTCTTTAGGCGTCAAGTACCGGAGAGACAAATCAATTGAGTGAGCCAACTTACGAGCAAAATATTTTTTCAGGTAATTAGGAGAAAAATATTGATTTTACTAAACCATCGGGGAGCAAAGTATGTCTACCTAAAGAAAATGGTAGAAAATCTTCGGAGATTTTGGATAATTTTACTAAGATTTACAATGAAGGGCAAAAGATACCTCATTGTGCTAAATGCAATTACTATAATAATTCTTATGCATGGATTAGTGAAAATGGGATGTGTAGCGTCCCTGCCCTTTTTTAATATAATTTGAATATATATCTTAAAAGCCATCCCGATATGAAAACCCTTTCTTTCCAATTATGCCTTTAAATGTTCCTTTCATATCCAAAACTCCATTTGAAAACACCTGAATTAGACATTCATCAACGAACACACCCAGCGAACCCCGCTCGAGTGGACTCCTGACTGCTCGAGCAGTCAGGTACCCGAGACCTCCTCCCAAAATCATGAAAATTTTTCTAATGACGAGAATAACAACCATTTCCTCTCCTTCTTGAAACGTGAATTCAAACTCTTAAAACAAGATTTTAAGCCTTCATAAAAGCTTAAAACAATTATCCGTTCCATAAAAAGTTGAGATTCAAACTTTATTAACAAATTCATCATTACAACTTACCAAATCAATTATAAACGTCCTCACATGCATGCACAACATGAGCTCATGGCCCTAAGGCTTTACAACACGGGTATTATGACCCTCAATTACAATATTCCAATAAATAAGAATTTCATCCATACAATTCTGTTTCTCCAATTTAACTATCCAAAGAGAAAATATAATCTCACAAACTATGCCAAGGGTTCAACGACTGTCATCACGATCCATTCTTTTCTTTCAGCTATCACCTGAAATGTTGTTAAGCAACATGAGTCGAAACTCGTAGGAACAAGACTATCATCGAATACATGCATGATATATGAGGGTGGTTATGCAAGATGCACACATACATTTGACCAAAACCCATCATTTGTTCCCAAAATATATTTTCATTGCATAACCGAGTTTTATATAAAGGGGTTATTGTTCCATACTCCTTGACTTTCATGAAATCATTTCATTTTACCATTCTTAATTAGCCAAATACATTTCACCTCCATTCATCAACCCAACATGTTTTCTATTTCACAATCCTTTCCATTTCGTCAATCAAGGTTTCTCAAATCCAATCCCTTTATCATTTCCCATTAACCCAACGCTTGTTACTGTTTTGTTTTGTTTCCCAATTGAGGTTTTACCAACCTAATTGTTTACAACACACCAACGCACGCCAACACTCACACTTTGTTGACACTTTACACACCAAATCGTGGTTCAAAATATAGGTACCGGCGTTGGACGAGTGTATAGACCCCCGTAACGTTACACTCAACTCAGCCACACAAGCCTCATGAAGTAACGAAATGTGCTATACCCCAACACGACTCGTCTCTTTCTGGTTTACCAACCGGTGGGCAGAGAACCCAATAACGTCCTTGTTGGAATGCGAAAAAAAAAGAACCGGCGCCGTGACCGTAAAAAAATGGCGCATGCGTTTTTCATGAAAAACGATAACAATAAGCTGATATATTATGATTAAATATACCTTCAAGAAACTTGAACAAGTTTCTTTGATGCAGAACAACGATCCGAGACGAC
>JAOTRH010036544.1:0-14746 GCA_034768845.1 Heliamphora exappendiculata
GTATCAGTTTGTATATATAGAGAACTGTTTATACATTTGTATAAAATAGAGAATTGTTTATATATAGAGAGAACTGTTTATATATTTGTATAAAAATGTATCAGTTTATACATTTATATAAAATATACCTGCAGTGTATCAGTTTATACATTTGTATAAAGTGTATCAGTATATATATTAGTTTTGTATAAAATGTATTAGTTTAAATATTTATATAAAATGTATCAGTTTTGCATGAACTGTTCATGTATCAATTTTGTACATTGTATTTGCGTGAACTGTTCATGTATCAGTTTTGTATAAAAATGTATCAGTTCATTAACAATTTATCATATATGTATCACTTTTGCTTCATTTAAGGGATACTCCATCTTTAGAAAGATTTCAAATTAAAAATATATATATATATATATATATAGATGGAGATATTGCTTGATTTAAGGAATGTACAAAAATAGAATATTGAAAGCATTTTCGATATTCCTTGATTTAAGAGATGTGCAAAAATAGAATATTGAGGGCATTTTCATCAGTTACTTATTGTATGAGACTAAATATGTGAAAAAAAAGTCATAGGACTAAATCTCTGTTATCAGTTGATAATAGGAGTTTTACTTACATTTTTCTAAATTTATTTGTTGACATAGTATTTTTGAAAGAAATCACGTAATTAGACTTTGCGCGTTAAAACTTTTATTAACGAATTTTGCGCATTAAAATTCTTGTTGATGAACCTTGCGTGTTAAAATTTAATTTTTTGGACCTTTAGTTGAAATTTCTTATAATTTATTGCAAAATTTAATAGTACAAAATTAAAAACTAGCCAAAAACATCTGCCAAACAACCCTAATATCTCTAAGAGGGGCTTTTTGGCTAAAAATAGTTGAGTAACTCTCTACGAAATGTCTAAAATTTTTGATTTATTTAAAATTTTATTAAAAAATAAAAGTTAAATTGTTTAAATAAATTATTTAGCATAGTCTATTTTAATTTTTGTTTAAATATCAATAATATTTTTAATTTTTACTATTAAGTTGTAGTGTTTAAGATACTGATATAATTTTCTTATTTTGAGGAATAGAGTTAGTTTTTTTAATTAAATTATTTTACTTGGAAAAAGTTTTTTAAAATGTGAAAAAAGCTAATGACCTTTTTAAAATTATTAAGCACTTAAAAGGTTTTTTTTTTTTGCAACAAAAATAACTTTTTAAAAATTTTAAACATGGGTTTAATAATATATATGTACACTATTCCAACAAATTCTATATTGACATATTACGCTTTTGACTATCTAAGTTTACTAGCCATTAAGGTTTTGTTTGTTCGTATATAGAATTAAAAGGTATAAAAAATAAAAAAAGATATATAATATTATGGAATATACTATGGGATAGATAATAATACTTAAAAGAAGGGAAATTAATACTAGCCCTTGAATGAAAAATAAAAATATATTTAATTATCATATGTTAAATTGACCTTTAATTAGCACATGGCATACCCAATATTCACTTTCATGGCTCTTTTCTCATTTTCTTTCTTTAAATGACTTTGAAAAAAAATGGTTGCTTGCGAATGTGCAAAAACTAGCACTTGACATAAATCAAAAGAAAATAATATAAAGTGAATAAAGAGTTCATACGAGGACTTGTCTCGGACTCTTCCTTTGTGAACGGTACAATTAGTCTTTTAAGAATTAATCAAAGTACGCGTAAATTAGTCTAGATATCCTGAGATTAAAAAAAAAAGTACTACCATATTTAACTAATAGTGTTAAAATGAAAGCTATCAATTAAAGGAAAAAAAGTAAAAACTAAAATAATATATATATATAAGGGGAATGAATTTTGTACGTATCAACAAAGGCCCCGTGTGGGTAAATGGCTTATTGACTTATTTAGCTTATAAACAGCTAAATAAGTAACATCGTTTGGTTTGCCAAATAAGCAAAAAATAAACTAAATAAGTCAAAATAAACAAGTAAACAAATAAATCAATCGAGCTAAACAAAGTTATTTATTCATATTTTTACTTATTTGCTTACCAATAAGCAAATAAACAAGTTATTAGCTAGATATATAAAGGAGGGAAATTTATTTTGTCCGTTTTAAAAAAGATATATGTTAGTGCTGATAGGTTTGATTTCTAATTGCGTGATGATCTTTAGAATTTAATTGTGGTGCAACCAGTTAGATCACAACTAGGGTTTGAACATATGTTGGTATTTTATTAATTTCACTTTCACACACACATTTATTTTTATTAGCTAGATTATTTTTTGATAAATTATTTTGGGAATTTTATTTTAATTCATGCATATGATTCTTCATAATCATTTTTAACATTATTTGATTAATATGAATTCGTATATGGAAACTTGCAGTTCTAAACTTTGACATGATCGATCTTTTAGCTCTTCAAATTTTATTAAAAATAAAAACCTTTGTTTTTGTTCTTCTAATTACCCAAATTTCTCATAACATATTTCTTTTCTTCAATTATATGATTGGCTTGTTTTTTTAATTTGCATTTTATTATTTGGCTGTTTTATTATTTCTATCTTGCACACACTTTTTACTTGTATTTTTTGGCCTCATTTGGTAACATTTATAGCTTTTATTTTTTATTTATTTTAAAAAAACAAAAAAAAACATAATTTTATTTATTTTTATGATAAAAAAAGTGAAAGAATGTTTGACTCACATTTGTTTTTGTATAATTTTATTTTAGAACAAGTGAATAAAGCCTGAAGGGGAAGCGAAATGAGAGTTTTTCAAGAGAATTGAAAATGCTCATAGTGGCTAGAGGTGGTGGCCGGAAGTGCTTATCAGTGATGATAAAAAGAGGTAGGAGTGATGGTCAAAAGTAATAATCAAACAAGCTGATCGGAAATAATGACCGAATGTGGTGGCTAGATATGATGGATGGATGTGGTTGCCAGAGGTGATGGTCGGAAGTGTGATGGAGGAAAAAAACTAGAATAAGAAATTATTTACAAAATAAGTGAAAACACATTTTTTTAATAAGAATTTAGTAATTTTTAAAAAAATAAAAATAATTATGAAACATGTATTTTTTTACAATTTACAAAAATTTTGAAGAAAAAATCACAAAACATAAATGTAAATGTTATCAAACCCACTTAGTGTTTGCTAACATGCTTACAAATTACAATAAGATCATTATGCCTAGGAGTGAATAGATTGGACATTCACGTTATCAAATCTCAAATCAAAAATGGGGTTTATTTGGCATCTAAATTGAATATGGATACTTGGACGATTTGTCAGAATTCACTTGTTCCCTCAAAGTTATGGAATAAGACATCAATTTTTCAATAAGATCAATTCTTTTGATCGCATGACGAACTTCCTTTAAAACTATTGTCGCACATGTAAACGAGATGCTCAACCTAATTGAGCTATAACCCTTAGTAATAATGCATGGGATATAATGGACGATAACTACCTCACATGCTTGTTAAAGAACTTCAAGAAAAGAAATATATTGTCTCAGCTAAGCTAGTTAGTTTGTGAGGAGAGGATTAGCCCTAAACCGAAAAGACAACTCGTGTTAATAGTATTAAATTATTTCGTGAATTAAATTTCACTTGTCTATGTATGATTTCATTTCTATTGGGCAATTCTATCGCCAGAAACAACTAAAATTGACAAAGTCAAGTTTAGTAATTGCTTAAGAATGGAATTTTAATATCTTGACAAACTGCTCGAGTGGTAAATAGGACACTGAAGAAGTAAAATACTCGAGAGTTCATATTTTTATATGATTGACAACAGCTTGGGCTGTGGTTAGTTAGCTGACCAAATCTTGATCCTTGTTTGTGATTATTTATTTATTGCTTGCAATTGTCTGAACTTTGCATATTAACGGTGGACATTAACACATATCGTTACGCTAAAAAAAATTGGACTTTGATGTAATTAGTATTTGAAACACAAATTAGTTTTTCCAGCTTGTTCAAGTTTCCTTTTAATTGTTTCCAACTTGGTTGTTATACATTCTTACACTAATGCTTATTGCTGTAAAAATATCAAAAGAAAACAAATTTTGATAGTAGCATATAACTAGGCAACTACTTTTATGAAAAAAATGTGCTTGACATAGAATCTTTTATAAAACATTGGTTATATTTATCATTTGTTAAGGTCACAATTTTTACTGTTTGAAGAGAGAATTATTCGGAAAGCATGTTAACTATAGAAAACTACCATACGACATTACCTGTAAAATAAAAATATGCGATACACATTAAATATATGATTATTGTCTTCCACCTACTTAACAAAAATGGGATAATATTGTTTCATGCGAAATGCTTTTCGTTATATGATTGGGTAGAAGCATCTGGTAAGCAATGTTACACGGTGCTCCAAGATTATCGAATAGTTACTAACATAAAAAAAAAGAAGAAAATAAAAATTATGGAAGATAGAAGCAGTGAAGAGCATGCTCCTTGCATTGAACAAGAACTCACACTTGCAACTATTACAATATTTAGACTACTCGATCAATGATTATAGTCTCTAATCAATTGCAATTTTGAATCAAGAACTTTCATCTCACTCTTGACTTCTGCTCACACTCAAGAATTCTCAAGAATTCTTTAGGTATTCAAGACAATGAACACACTAGAACACCCACCCCCAAAAAAGGGGGGTAAAAACCCCCTTTTTTCCAAAGGCATTCAACGCTTCCGCTACATATTCCTAGAAGAACTTGGAAATTGATTTTATTTCATGCAAAGTACTCCATTGGGACACTGTTGTATGAAAAACTAGAATAGACCCAAAAGTATAATGATGTAAATTCCAAAATACAAATGGGTATATTGATGTGACAAAAAGAAAAATATGAAACAGCTTTTACTACAATTAGATCACTCAGCATGAAAAATAAGTAAATTTTCAATTATAGCAGAACTGCACAAAGGGTTGTATATGGTCCTCTTTAGACATATTTATGATGATATTCTATAATGTATGTTGTTTACAACTGATATTGTTTTAGTAAATGAAAATGGGAGAGTAGTTAATACTAAATTTAAATTTTGGATAGAAACAATGGAGTAAAAAATAATTAAAATATTTAAGAATAAAATCGAATATATGTAATAAAGTTTTAGTAGTTATAACAATATTAATAGTGAAAAATATAAATTCAAAATCACAAGATAACAAAAAGTAAATATTTTCTTTATCTAGGTTCGATTATTAATAAAAATGAAGAAATTGAAGAAGTGGAAGTGTGCTTTTGGTACCGACGAATTTGATAGGACAACCGTTAGACCAACAATGCTTTATAGGACAATTTGAATACATTAAACCAAGTGATTTTGGAACAGAAAGCACTTATAAATGAGAAAAAGTGTAGAGATGCAGAAAATTCTCTGGAATCTCATCAATGGCTTCTTTTATATTCAGGAAGATTGAAATTAAAACATCATTGAGAAATAGCAAAAGCTAAGATCCAAATAATATGTATTGGTATTGCTTTGTTAGCTAGCAATGAGGGTTGCTCATAAAAAAACTTTTCTACCAATACTAGCTTCTAGACATAAACACATTCTCTTTGTTATGTACACTTATTGTCAAGCAACAGAATAAATAGCACCATTACCGACTCCCACGAGTCGCAGCAGGAACAGATTGAACAGCAGCTAGAGGGTTCACTTGGTAAGAAACCGCAAGTTGCCACAAGTCCACGAATGCCTTCTTTATGGACAGAGCTCGGCCTCTGAAAATCCTGAAATGAAGATAGAAATTCAATATAATGTCAAATAACTGTCACAACAAATTCAATCTAGCCTTGACAGATTATTATGTTCCCTTTTGATAGCGGTATGCTGGTTTCTCTAGAGGGAGTAAGTGATTTCTTGATAAATTTATTATATTCTTGCAATATAAATTTATTAAACTACAAGCTTTCTAAATTGGAGCTAAGAATATTGATAAATTGTTGTTTACACACCAATATACATAGAAAACATGGGAACATGTATGATTGTCTCTTTTTAATGGTTTTAAAATATAATAAGTTTTGACTGTACATAGGACGTGTTTCTGTCACTTGAACAGATAACAAATATTAGAGTCACATAGCAAATTTGGTAAACAAACAAAAAAACACCACAGGCACTACCTATTGATTTTTAGTATATTAAATACTTACTCATTTTGCGCCTTTTACTATATAAAACATTAAGCCTTCATAACTTTCAATTTGTCTGTGAATACTTTAGGCTTTTGAAATGAAACTTTAGGGGTTTTATTCCCACTTCTGTTTTAACATAAAAATGTAAAATAATAATAATAATAATAATAACAATTATTTGGAATTTTATTTATTATGTAAAAATTAAAAACTAGTTTCCACATTCCCCGTTAGCAAATCAGAGCAAAAAAAGAACAAACCAGTTAGAGTAAAGCCTCCACTTCATCGAAGCGCTGAGGTTCGCACACTTCTGTTTTCTTACCTCCCATTTTTTCTCATTTTGTTTGAGGCGGGCTTGCTCTCATCTAAGAGAAAGAGACAACCCACTTGTCCTGATTGGAACAAGTGAAGAAATAAAGAGAATGGTTTCATTTTTATATATCAACTATACCTAATATTGATATTTATCTCAGCAGTCTCACCGCATCCGTATCCTAATATTTGGAACTGCCATATTGACGTGTCCTTACAGTGTTCTATCCATATCTCATATCCGTACTTGTGGCTCCTTAGCTCTTAGCTCTACTATGTTAACTTTTCCTCTTCCCCGTCCTCCCTCTTCCTTTTCCCCTTCCCCTTCTTCTTTCCTTCCCCTTCCTCTTCCTCTTCCTCCCAGCCTACAACCAAATACATCCTCCATTTAAAATGTTCAACCAACGTAGAGAAGAAATCTAAACAAATTCTATAAAAATTCCGTGTACCTCAAATAGTTTTTTTGAAAATTAGACATTCCAAAAATTTGTATAAAAGTACTACCATAAATTCAAGCCACACCATGTGTAACCCTAAGAAGAAACTCCCACGATTCATTGTTATCTAGCCAGCCCAATCAGTGACAGAACGTATACGATACTATAGTTTATCCACAGGGGATATTGTTATCATACAAATGTTTATCAAAAGCATTTTGACGTGCTCCACATCTGTACTTATGTGACTAGAACATTTCTGACATGGCCATTTTTCATGTTTAGCTTAGCAGTCCAGTACTCATAAATAGTCAAGTATCATCCAAGACTTACACTCATGAAAAAGTAGTAACAACTATCACCGGAAAAACTGAAGTCAAAAAACTAAGGGATCCAACCTTCATGGTAATTTGTACCAAGCACAAGTGAAGAGGTAGATTGCATAAATATATATACTTAAAAAGTTCTTCTATGGAATTTTATATTACCAAATCGCACTTTCCCACTTTAATTTAGCAACACTGTTGCTTTCTCAGTACAGTAACTAAACAGTGCATGCCAAAGAGATAAAAATGGTGAGAATACAGTAGTTAACTTGCATAGTTAACAACTATTAAAACTCTACTTTTTTTGGAACCCCTCCTTATCACCAACTGCACTGCCTATTCACTACTCACACATAATAGAGAACATGTGCCATTTCATACCCACAGAAAAAAGGACAGTTTATATTACAGTTTATATTTGTTGTTCGTTTTATAGTGCAAATACAAACCAACGTAAAAACTCAAACCAAGGTAGATAGAAATCCTTTTTGACCATTGATATGATGGTTTTAATAGATAAAAGATAAAAGGGTATACCATAACTTGCAGAGCAACCAACAGGAAAAACACTACTTACCTCTTGAATGTTGCTTGCTTCTTCTGCAAAACATAATACATGAGAATCATCAAACAGCCCAGCTCAATTTTCCCATTTGATATGACCAGCTGACTATTGCCAAACTTCAAAGTAACAGTACGAAACCACCAAAAGTAAGGAACTCCTCGTTGTGATAATTTCAAAAATGCTTGTTTCCTATCATTCTTCCCATCAAATGGGTACGGAGCTTTTAAGACTTCTGGAGATTCCTCAGATGCAATATGTTCCTTCATTGAAGAAAAATAAGTATCATGCTCATCTGTTGGCAAAGCTACAATGGATCCTTGTGATGACCCAGGGGGCTTAGGAGAACAAACAGTGTGTAATCTCCTCAAAAGTTCCTACAAGAAGAAGTAGGGGAACATTTAACGAGTATGAGACTAGGAAAACAAATGCCGATATAATTTACTAAGCCTGTTGAATTAGATAAAAAAAACTACCCCAACCCCCAATTATAAGGCAAATTTTCGAATCAAGAAAGGTGTGTGGTATCCACATTAAAAATAAACTGAGTAATATTAGAAAAGCAATGTAGCACCTTGCAAGTCTCTGTGCTAAACCGTTCGTGTTGTTTATAATTGCCAACAAGGTGCAGTGACTACATGGAAAATCTTAACATGGGTGGAGATCATTACAAAGTAGAATAATCAAGGATTGGGATAATTTTGGTGGAAAGTTCAGCGAGAATGTACAATTTACATTTTAAGCCTTATTTTGAGTGCCAATGAATTGAGGGAGAAAAAATAGAACAAGAAATTCACAACAGAATAGATATGGAACTTATGATTACCAAGATTGCATGAAAAATAAAGAAAAAATAGAATCTTATTTTGATGTGCCAAGCTTAAGTGAAATTATAAGACTCAAAGTAGAAATTTAAATTCACTATAATGGAGCAAAAAAAATTATATATTCTACCCCTCAAAAGTAAAAGAACTTTTTCCAAAAAAATTAAATGATAATAAAACTAGGCTTTTGAACACGAGAACAATTCTTTGGGACCAGGTCACCTACCTAAAAGCAGATATGGAAGAACTAGATAACCAAATAACACTACATGCCGAACAAGCCAGAGGTAGAGAACACCAATAAAAAGAAGAAAGTTCCAAAAATTTTATAGGCCTAATATGGGGCGTTGCATAATCAGTCTTGAGTCAAAACTAAGCCCAACCACCAGTCATACAAAAGAACGATAACATGATACATTTGTACAGGGAATGCATGAATCCTAGAACGAAGTGGAAATTGAAACATATGTACTGTACATATGTGAAGCACTGGACCTGGTCAGATATATCCTCAACGTGTTCCATGTTTTTACTCTTTATTTGCAACTCATTGAGTTCGTTCTCGGTAGATCTGATTGGGGATTCCAAGTCACCTATCAATTCACGTGATATAGCTCCTGCTGGTTCCGAATACTTTTTAAGACCAAAAATAGTAGGAGCTATATTAGATTAAGTGGTAGATGAGTTGGAATCATCAAATAGGCCCACTGAGATGGAACTCAATGAGTTACAAATGAAGAATAAAAACATGGAACACATAGAGGATATATCTGACTAGGTGTGAAAATTAAAACATATGTACTGTACATATTTGAAGCACTGTACCTGGTCAGACATCTCCTCTATGTGTTCCATGTTTTTATTCTTCATTTGTAACTCATTGAGTTCCTTCTCGGTGGGTCTGATTGAGGATTCCAGCTTACCTACCACTTTATGTGATATAGCTCCCGTTGGTTCCGAATATTTTTCAAGACCGAAAATAGTGGGAGCTATATCGCATCAAGTGGTTGATGAGATGGAATCGTCAATCAGGCCCACTGAGAAGGAACTCAATGAGTTGCAAATGAAGATTAGCAACATGGAACACATGAAGGAGATGTATGACAAGGTCCAGCGCTTCACATATGTACAGTATATATGTCTCAATTTCCAATTCGGCTCTCATTAATAGTGAACTGGATAGTAATATACAAGGGTACATGAGTGACCACATCTCAGCCACCATAGGATAACATGTAATAAAAG
The DNA here is from genome assembly GCA_034768845.1 of Heliamphora exappendiculata. Lineage (NCBI taxonomy): Eukaryota > Viridiplantae > Streptophyta > Magnoliopsida > Ericales > Sarraceniaceae > Heliamphora > Heliamphora exappendiculata. The sequence continues at coordinate 9,878 of JAOTRH010036544.1, forward strand.
TACGCAGCTAAGTCTCGCATCCAAGTGCCGGTGCCTTGGGTCCCCTGCTCTAATGCTGAAAGACTAGGGATACCTCCGGTATAACCCGTGTAAGACGAGTTGGACTGGGCTGCTCGTGGGGGTGTAGGCCAGTCGCTGGAAGTTGTGATGTCATCGCCTCGTCGATATGCAGTGGGTGCACAATGTCCTCTGTGCTAGCTTGCGTGAGCTGGGACTGAGTAGGTGCCTGGCTGGGAGCTGGTGCAGATGGATCGGGCACCTAACTGCCACGCACTCTACCCCTGTCACACCCACGTCCTCTACCATGAGCATGAATTGACAAAGGAGGCCACTGGGGTATCTTACCTTGCGTCACTATTCCCTGCATCATATTCGAAAAGCCACAGTGGAGGGTAGGGGCTGAGGAGCTAAAGGGGATGCTAGATGAAGGGGCAGGTGTTAGAGACGAGAATTGTAATCGACGGTCCACCGCCAGCGTGGAGGTGGGTGTCGACAAATGGGGGCCAGCTACCGGTGCACTTGGTGATGGCTGCAAGGCAGTCGATGGCGGTTGTCGTGGCTCGAGGTGGTGGTCCTTGTGCACTGTTAGTAGTGATGTATAGCATCATTCCCAAATGGCGGCTACCATCTAGAAGGTTAGAGCACGTGGGCTGCGACCCCGAAGCCATGTGTCTGCCTCATGGTAACTGTCCACTACATATTGTGTTTGCAAATGAACAAATCGAAATTTAGAATACTATTGGCAAGTACCTACTAATGTAGAAGTGTGCAAAGGGAGATATTGTGTTTACTAACTCCTCGACGACATCTGCCGCTCTAAGGTATCTAGGTGATAGGCAGTGGCTGGGATTTGTGAGGAGTAATCACGTAACACGCCAATACCATTGCATGTATGGGTTATGGTATCCGATGGACACGTTGGTCCTAGGGGTAACGACCAGCTAATCCCTTTGCATCCCCCAGCCAGTGATTGGGCCCTCATGCAGCCGTGTCCAGTCAGTAGCCATACGACCCCGTCGATCGATGGCATCCAACTTCTACTTGGCATTTGGAGTAGGCAGAATGGTCTGAAGGCGTCCAAACTGACGAAGGATGTAGTTGAGTAGATGCCACTCCACCACATCGTAGTAGATGAGTTGCGAGCGTGTCATCCAAATATCCATGCCTGCTCGACAGTAATCGGGTAAGGACATAATAATCTCATCCATCGGTCTGTAGGGCATCCATGTGAACTGAGAAACAATGAGAACACCATTAATAACAAATGCAAACAAATTTTATGTACAGTGAAACAAAATTCAGACAAATGGTAACGTAAGTAATAGCTCGTCGTCTGCGAGATGATCAAACTGGTCACGATACATTGTAACGACATGCATAGGTACCTGGTCCAGCACGAAACTAACACGCCATCGAGCTCCCCACAGACCAGGAAGGAGAACCTGATCCCCATGCTGGATGGTGGCTTGGCCCGGGTCAAGCTTTATTCTTCGGCGGGGCGCGATCAGTAGGAACCTCTCACAAGCCCATAAATCTCAAGCTTTGATTTGGCTAAATAGTCCATCCTTCAGCACTTTCTCCATTAGTGATGTGGTCTCGATACATCTGCGCCTCATTATCATGTTGTTGGGTCTCAATGATATGATCTATCAAAGTTGGTCTCGATATTATCGTGAACAATGTGGCATGGCCATTACTTTCACCAAGGTTTAAATTATATTTTCCTACTTCTCTTAGCTTCTTCCATTCTTGAACAGCTACATGAGCTAACGATTTTAACAACTTCTGGCTAAGGACGTCAGCCAAAACATTAGCTTTACCCAGATGGTGTTGCAACCTAAAGTCATAATCACCTAAGTATTCCATCCACCTTCTTTGCCTCAAGTTCAAATCTTTCCGTGAGAACAAATATTTTAAATTTTTATGATCAGAAAATACTTCAAAGCGCTCTCCATAAAGATAGTGTCTCCATATCTTCAAGGCGAATACCACTACCGCTAGTTCAAGATCGTGTGTGGGATAATTTCTCTCATGGGTTTTCAACTAACGGGATCCATAAGCCACAACTTTGTCTTGCTGCGTTAGAACACACCCCAGTCTCTTGTGGGAAGCATCACAGTATACCTCATAACCAAGCCCTTTATTTGGGATAATTAGTACAAGTTAATCTTTTCTTCAATTCTTGGAAAGCAACCTCACAGGATTCGGTCCACACAAATTTCACCCCCTTTCGAGTAAGACGTGTCATTGGCGTAGCTAATCGTGAAAAGTCTTCCATGAATCGGTGATAATAACCTGCGAATCCTAAGAAGTTTTTAATCTCGAATACAATCTTAGGCCTCGTTTGTTTCGGCAGACTAATAATTTGTTCGAACTATTAATTCGGAGTATAGTCCAATCCGATATTTGTTTGTATAAAAAAGTCTCCGGACTAGTTATCCAGACGGATTGTTAGTCCACCAAATGAGGAATAACTTAGTGAGAGGGGGTGTGGGATTAAGAAGGATTAGATTAAGGAGTAAATTTAAATTTTTTTAAAAATAATAAGAAATATTAAAATATTAAAATAAATAACATAAAATTTAACTTATTAATTTATTTAAGTTAATTTTAAAATAAATTAACTTAATATCAAACATGAGTTTATGTAGTCTGTTATTTAATAATATTCAATTCAAACACAAAAAAATTAATCCCACCTCACTATTAATTCCACTCAATCTATACCAGTTATCAAACGATCCCTTAGGTCTCTCCCAATTCAATACATCTTCTATTTTCGACAGATTAACCGCTACTCCATCTTGGGATACAACATGTCCAAGAAACTTGACTTCAAAAAGCCAAAATTCACATTTTTTGTATTTGGCATAGAGTCGATGCCCTCTCAAGAGCTGAAGTGCAGTACGCAAATGCTCCTCATGGGCTTCTCTAGATGGTAAATAGATTAGAATATCATCTACGAACACAATAATGCACTTATTGAGGTACGGATGAAAGATTTGATTCATTAAGTCCATAAATGTTGCCGGGGCATTTGTCAAGCCAAATGGCATAACTAGAAATTCATAGTGCCCATAGCGTGTGTGAAATGCAGTTTTAGGGATATCCTCCTCTCTGACTCTCAACTGATAATACCCAGATCTCAAATCAATCTTCGAAAAACACGTCGAACATTTTAACTCATCAAATAGGTTATTGATTCTCGGCATTGGATACTTATTCTTTATCGTCACCTGATTCAATTTTCTATAATCGATACACAAACGCAACGATCTACCCTTCTTTTTCGCAAATAGAGCTAGAGCTCCCCATGGTGAGGCACTAGGACGAATTAAACCCTTATCTAGTAGCTCTTGTAATTGTATCTTCAATTCTTGTAACTCAGTCGGTGCAAAACGATATTATGGCATCGATATCAGTGTGGTCCCCAGTACGAGATCAATAGAAAACTTCACCTCTCTGTGAGGCGGCAACTCAAATAGTTTCTCTGAAAATATATCAGGGAACTTGCACACAACCGGAGTAGTTCTCCTCGAATAGAAAGACCATCTTTAGATAAAAGAGTGGATAAATGAAGGCTAGAAGTTCCAAGACTCTTTGAATCACGTGGTCGAGGCTTCACGCCATCATCTTGATCTCCCACAAAGTAAAATGAATCTCCATTCAGAGTACATAAAAAAATTCGTCGTCTATCGCAGTCGATGAAAACACGAAAAGCCGTCAACCAATCCATTCTGAGGATGACATCAAAACTCGTCATATCTAGCACGATAAGGTCAAAGATGAGACAACGGTCTGCTATCTCTATTTCGCATGATTTACAAACACGTTTTAACATCGAACTTCGCCCAATATGAGTTTCTATATTCAAAATGGTGTCCAAAATGTCCACTGGTAAACCTAAGGCAGATGCAAACGCTAATGAAATAAAGGAGTGCAATGCGCCGGTGTCAAATAATACTCGTGCCCATGAATTGTAAACTAAAAGTGTACCTCGGATTGTGGGAGCACTTGTTATAGCCTCGGGTGTTGTAGGTGGCTGAGAGGTAGGATCTTAGACTCTCATGTTATATAAGAGTGATATGTGTAATCGTATGTGTTTTTACTATTTTAAAATTCATGAAAAGTTGGTTTATGTTTCGAAAAGTTGGTTTATGTTTCGAAAAGTTGGTTTATGTTGTTAAAACCATTTTTGGTTGTTTTCGATTGGATGAAACGGGTTTTGAGGCATTTTTTTCGGTGTTCCTCTGTGGTTTTGGGCTTGTGTATGCTTGAGGGTATCAAAAGGGAGTTTAGTTGCTTCAATTTTGAGTTTGGATGGTTGTTAGATGGTTATTGGCTTCAAATTTTAGTAGAAAAGTCAGTTCTTGGCGAAGGACCACTCGAGGGACTGCTCGAGCGGTCTAAAGGGCGGTCTTGGCATGTTCTCGGCTTCTTGTTGCAGGCGAGACCGCTGGACAGACCGCTCGAGTGGTCTAGAGCCCGCTGTTTGTTTTCGTTGGTTGAAATTTTATTTTTAAAATTAGTGTATCTCTTTTATCTGGACTCCGAATTAGGTCATTTTTGTACTCAAATTAAAGCCCCGGAAGTTCTCTTTCCAATGAAACCACTCTCACAATGAACTTCTTTTTTTAAAAAAAGTTATGACCAAAATAGCGAGGGTATGTCAAACTTTTTAAACCATTTTTCATCCATTTTGGCCAAATGTCATGGAAAAAGATTATTTTTCATCCTTAGTGGAACTCTTTATTAAATTTCTTGATCTTTGGGGTTTAGTTCTTTGACTCGAGGTTTGGGTCGTGACATGAGTGGTGAGGTCAGTCGACTGAACTCTAGAAGAGAGGCATTTTTCTTTCCTTGTTTTGG
>JAOTRH010036555.1:0-20554 GCA_034768845.1 Heliamphora exappendiculata
GTGTGAGAAGAAACCAAAGAAGAAAATAACTTCGATCGGCATCGGTGCCCACACACCGTGATTGTCGTAGCGCGTCCGAGATATACGTGAGAAGATTGCCAGGTCATCTTCAACGTATTCGGGAGTTTTTGAAACTTTTCGACAAGTTTCATAAAGGTATAAAAGTATTTAGATTAATACCGTCATTGTTTTTCATGAAAAATGCACGCGTCATTTTTTACGGTCACGGCACAAGTTCTAAAATTTTTCCGCATCCCAACAAGAAGATGAGCCTTTGAGTTAATTAGAAGTGGAGGCACTTCCATTCTGTGAGTCCTGCTTAGAAGGTAAGATGACCAAAAGGCCCTTCTACGCCAAAGGCTATATAGCTAAAGAACCGTTGGAACTAGTTCACTCTTATGTGTGTGGTCTTATGACTCCGGACTAGAGGTGGCTTTGAGTACTTCGTCAGTTTTATTGACGACTACTGAAGGTATGGATACATTTACCTAATGCACCGTAAATTTGAATGCTTTGAAAAATTCAAAGAATTCAAGGCGAAGGCAGAGAAGCGTTTAGGTAAAAGTTTCAAATTACTACGATTCGATCGTGGTGGGAAGTACCACTTTGAAGAGTTTAGGGACTACTTTTTGTCAGAAGGAATTATATCCCAGTTGACTGCACTAGGCACTCCACATCAGAATAGTGTAGCAGAAAGAAATAATAGGACTCTTACGGAGTGGTAAGGTCAATGATGAGTTATTCAGGATTACCCAATTCATTTTGGGAACTTACATTAGAGACAGCGGCTTAAATTCTGAACCTGATACCTTCTAAGTCGGTACCTTCTAAATCATTACCTTCTACTCCCACAAAATTGTAGACCGGGCATAAACCTAGTTTGAGACATATTCAGATTTGGAGGTGTCCAACACATGTGCTGAAAGAAAATGCAGGTAAGTTGTAACTGAGGATAGAAGTCTATTTTTTGTCAGGTATCCCAAGGGAATGAATGGTTATTTATTTTATAATCCTAAGTATCTAAATGTCATTATTAACACCAATGCCCGATTCTTAGAAGAGGATAACATGCCTGATAAGCATGTAGGTAATGGTACACAAGATTCAGATTCTACATAGCGTGTTACTGCTAGTACACCGACGCAAGTAGTGCCTCGTCGTAGTGGGAGGGTTATTCATCAACCCGATTGGTATATGTTCTTGGGAGAGTCATTTGACAAGATCTCGACAGAACTAGATACCGAACCCTGTAACTAAAATAAAGCACTATAGGACAAAGATGCAGATCTTTGGTAAAATGCTATAAATTCAAAAATAAAATCTATGCATTCTAATCAGATCTGAAAACTTATAAAACCAATTGAAGGGACAAAACCCATCGCATATAAGTGGATCTACAAAAGGAAGAGATGAGTAAATATGTAAGGACTCGGCCCCTGTTTATTTTGTTCAATTATAATTTTGATAGGAGAAGAGACCAAAATAAATCTGGACATGGGTACCATAAAATTTTGCTCATTTACAGTTGAATTAATGATGTGTGAAAATAAAAATTTAAGATACTTGGTGATAAATGATATTGACATGAGTGTGTTAATGGAAAGATTCAAGTATTGATATGTGAGAAAAATGGGAGATTTGAGTTGAATGTTAAGAAAATTCGTAGAATTTTGCTTCAGATGTCACCACTCGAGCGGTGGGGGTCCGCTCGAGTAGACCATCGGGAAATATTCAGAATATTCTCGAATGTTGGAGAAAGTTCGTGGCCTATATATATGCATAAAACTCCTACATGGGAAACAAAAATATTTCTTTTTCCTCCTCTCTTCTCCTCTTTTCTTCTTCTCCTCTTAGTTTTAGAGAGATAGACTCACATCCCACATGAAAACCCTAGCCCTCCACCAAGGAAATGGAAGCTTGAGGCTTGATGGAGAGAGATCAAGGGTGAAGAGCAAGTTTTGGAGCAAAGAGATGGGAGATAGAGCATCAATGAAGCAAGAACATCGACAACCAAAACCCTAGGAGGGAGAAATTGGAGGAAATTCAAACTTTTGAGCAAATTCGAGGTAGGATCTAGATTATCTTTTATGTTTTGCGTAAATTTAGGTTGATATTTTGTGTATATGAGTAGAAATTGAGTCAATTGCATGCTTAATTAATATATTGATAGATTTGTGTGTGAGTTGAGTTAGTTTTCATGAAATTGGTGGTTCTTGGGAGATGATTATCCATAAAATTGAAGATTTGTTGTGTTAAGAAGAAGTTTTGAGACTTGAATATAGTGTTTTGGGGTTAGAAATAAGTGTTTGAAGCATATTTTGTGAAAGGGTGTTGTGTTTGGAGGTTTAGAACTCAAACCAGAGCAAAATCAGGGGTTTCTCGGGTAACAGCGCGCTCCAGCGGAGTCTGCTCACTCGAGCGCTCATATGGCAGAAGGTTGGGCGCTCGAGTGCCCGACGTCCGCTCGAGTAGATTAACTACGTAGGGTCAACTTCTTTTGATCATATCTCCCTCATCCGAACTCTGGATTGGGTTGTTCTAGTACTCAAATCGAAGCCCCGGATGTCCTCTTTCCAATAAAACTACTCTCATAAGAAAATACAATTTATAGAAAAGTTATGATTAAAAGAGTGAGGGTATGCCAAAACCACAATACCAGTTTTCACCCGTTTTTAGCCAAATGTTTTGGAAAAACTTATTTTCATTGTTATTGGTCCTTTTTCTAAATGTTTTAGTCTAATAAGCGCGTGGCACACCTATGTATATATCCCAATTGAGTTGGGAAGCATGCATTGGGTAAATTGGTTGAGCCTTCTTTTACAGTAAAAGAGGATTGGCATCTATAGAAGCATGATTGGTGTATACCATTTTAAATTAATGTGATCTTCTTACTATCAATCTTGTGTTATTGGTACTTGGTGACATTGAACTAATGATGTGAATTATCAGAAATCATATAATGAAAGTTGTGATACATGTGATTTTAGAATTTCATGGAAAAAGTGGGTTTGGAATCAAAATGGTGTTTTATGGTAATAATTGGGAGAGGAACCATTTGTGGGTTGGACTCCTGGGTTTTTAACCTATAATGAACCATATGGATTGACGTGGATTAAGTTGGCCTAGCGGGTTCACGGTGAAAGACTGAAAAGTTGCGCAAGATGGGGACCACGTGCCCATGGCTTAGCCCCCGAAACGTGTGTTACGTCGCGATGAGTTATAGAGCGAGTCATTCCACAATGGCTTCACGTAGCTTATTGGGGGCGAATAGGGTGATATTTCTATAAGCTGCACCCGACACCGGCTCATTAGAAAAAATACAATTTTGTGAAAATTGAGAAATTAAAATGAATGATTTATAGACGAAAAACAATGAAATAAATGGAAGAAATTCTTGTGTACGCGAATGTGTGTGTTAAAAGAAAAGGATTTGGATTATGTGCATATTTATTTCAGTTACATCCATCACACCTCACAAATCATGCACTATGTAAGAGTTAATCTTTATCCTACGAGCTTCGGCTCACATACGTTTACCTAGCCATTTCAGGTTTTGAGGACCAGGGACAATACCAGGGCAAGGGATGCATTTTGAGAAAAAGCATGAAGAAATATTTTGTGTTCTTTTGTAATCTACATCATGTTTGTACACAAGCATACATGGAGTATTGTAATGATATTGTTGTTGTAATGGACACTTGAAAACCCAAAGCATTTGATGGTAATTTTTATATGCATGAAGATATGGTTACATGTTGAAAAATCATTATTTTCTTCGAAATATATTTTGAGTTCAATCGTTAACGAAACAAATATTTAATTTGATAATTTCTTATTCGGGTCGATTTGGGGTTAGTTCACGGGTTCCCGGGTTTAGGGCATGACAAAATGGTATCAGAGCTCTAGGTTCGAATACCTAGGAGCCATGGGAGACCTTAGTATGTGACCTATTTGACGAGGTTTGGCACCATTACACGCCATGAACTGTGTGTTTGCATGGGTTTGTGATTAAATTGTCTTGCGTATGTTATGTGTTTATATGAGCATAGAGGGTTGAGGCTTAGGGTGATGTGGCATGCCATATGACGTCCGATCAACTACTTTGGGATTCGAAATAGAAAAGCGTTTAGCCGACGTTCTTTCTATGAGAAATCTAAATTAGTTGCCCAGATTGTCGCGTTGCTCTGAGGCTTTCCCGAGTATGTGAATATGTGTTGATGTGATGTGACTAGGTGTTGAATAGTGTGTAGCTTGGTATTAAGAGGTTAAGTTGAGTTTAACCTAGTTTGATGTTGTGATATCCTTGCTGTAGGGATTATGCCCGTGGGGCTAGGATGAGTTGTGATCTGGACGGTGGTAGGAGTGGTGGAATTACAACCCTGTGGTCAGTGATTGTGGTGTGTGTAAGCTTGTGAGATGAGCATTAATTGTTTAGAGTGTGCATACCCATGTGAGTTGGGGGTGATCGTAGTTAGTTACCTGTATTATGTTGTGTTGTCGGTAGTTGATGGAGAGGCTAAGCAGAGTGTTTAAAATCCTTAGAAGTTGTTTGTTATGGATGGATATGAGGCGTGGTTTTAGGCGTGTTGAGGATTATATACGTCATGAGCCGTGCTATGTCATGAGCTATGTACCCCGAGATTGGGTATGGACTGAAGTATAGTAGATGGGAACATAGTAGACGGGAGCATAATAATCTCCGGCCTAAAGTGTGTTAGAATGTCTGTGATTAGGCACATGGTTGGGAATGCCCCTTACCTTGAGGGGTGTTATTGGTAACCACCGTGGCATCTTGAGATTTGGAAGGTCAGATTGATGACCCTTGTGTTTTTTTTATGGCGTGGTACTGAGATGTGTTTCTTAATAAAAAGTCGAAAGCATATGTGGAAAGTATGTGTGAATTGAAGATGTTATCGATAGGTTGGTTGGCTAGTGATGTGTGTGTACGTAAGAGAAGATGTATATAGATAGTAGTTGTGAAGTGATGAATAAAGATTTGAGGTTGTTTGGGAAGTTTCATGGAGAAGAGTTTTGTGACTCGGGTCGTCGTTCCAAAGAGTAAGGGATTATGCGGAATACATAGCGTTTGGTAAAAATGTGAGTGTGTGAAGTTCGTGGGGCATGGTATAGATGTTGTTGGTATAGCTAACTCGGTCGTCTCGGGATGACGTGTTGGTATGAGGAGGTCCCATGTGGGGTTGATGTTGGTAGTATGTGACATGGCATAAGATTTAGAGATGGTGGGTTTATCTTACCCTTAGAGGCGAGAGATAGGATGATGCCGTTTGGTCTATAGTCGGTAGGCGAGGTCCTTTTTGTTCGTGTTGCATATGGTTACTATCATGTTCAGATAGTAGTGTACCGGTGGTACTTATATGGTGACATAAGATACGGGTGTTCTCAGTTGAATGTTTTGTGTTTTGGTGGATGTACCAAAGTCGCAAGTTCAAGATTGTTGTGTGGTTTTACCTATCCGTTTGGTTGTTATCTCCCTATTGGGAATCGAGTGATGTGACGCGATCCTATGAAGAGATGTCACACAATGATGCGAGTGTATATGGTATTGTTTTTGGCGGTTAATTGGTGAGGGTCTGGTAGACACGTGTGATGTATTGTTGGGATGTGAAGGAGTGAACGATAGATAATGTGCTTGAGTAAAAATATGAATGTGAGGGCCTAGTGCGACGAGTGGTATACACATTGTGAATGGTGGTTGATAACGTTTACACGATGATGACAGATGTCTTGACAAGGGATTAGGGCTAACCTTCTCTTAAGCCAAATGTATAATGGTTGCCCAAAAAGGTAGTGACATTGAGTAAGAGCCTAGCATTGGTTCGTGGTTTCCCTAGGAAGAAAGATGTTTCATAGTTGGTTGACCGATGTGATTGTTCGTTGTTGGTAGAAGTAAAACGTTAGGATTGTAAGAGTGTGGATTTGTTTGTTCATGATTTCTTGAAAGGCTTGTGTGAACCTGAACGCATGGGTAATGTTTCTAGAGACGTCGTTTGGTTAGTGCGAAATGCTGATAGCTTTAGTTTAGTTCAGTGAGGTCCCTAAGGGAGTTCAGTGGTTTAATTGTTTATATAGAGAGGTCCTCGAGTAACGGTTCTATGAAATACCTATGGGAATATAGATCCATAATTGGGTTGACATCCTCGTGATTAAGAAATCGTGTTTAGAAGAAAAGTGTTGGGTGCATGTATTTTTTTTAAGGACCATAAAAGGGTCTGAAGGTGTAGTAAGCCTAACTCTGAAATTGTGTGTCATGAGTTTGACAAGTCTGGAGGTTATTTCTGTTCAACCTTAGGTCCAGAGGTGGGTAAGTCGTTTGCCCATGGGGGATGAAGTGTGGAGTAATAAAGTTTAACAATATGCAGTGTAGTTTGGGTGGCCTAAAGCGATAGGCGAGAAACCGTGGGTTAGGATGTCGATGATAGATACGTCCTTGGGAAGAAGAAGTGCTGGAAGTGTTTTCATGAGAGCGAAAGTTATTAGTAACTTTGAATAAAGGAACTTAGGAGTAAATTTCCTCTGTTTGGGTGCCGTGCATTTCCCACGTAAGTTTTTGGGACAGTTGACATAAAGCCATGACATAATTGTGATTTACCTATTGGGGGTTAGGCCAGCGAAGCGTAACCTTGTAAAGTAAGGTTTTAGAGTGATGGGAATGTTGGTGTTGTGTCTCAGAGTATGATGGGTGATGAGTTTGTAGTTCTATAGGATGTAAGGTACAAGGTATGAGGATTAACGATGCCCATGTGTGTGCAAATGAGGATTGAGAGTTAAGACTTAAGTGCAGTGGATAACTTGGGTATCATGGTCGGGGTTAATGGTAGTTGTGTGGCTATTGGTTATGCGACCTCGAGGTGAGATTTACAAGATTTTGTGAAGGCCAAGTGTTGGTGAGTATTGAAAATACGTTGAGGTTGGGTCTAGATTCCTTGTTAACTATGTCTTTCTTAGGTTATTGGGAAGAAGATGCGATTATCTAGCAAACAGTTGTGGTGTATAGATCGTTCCACCATGGTTGTGTGTAATTGTTGGGTCGTTTATTGATTCTTGGTCAAGTCGTTTTGGGTGATTGGGGAACTGAGTTTCTCATGGATTTTTTGGGTGGAATTCGCTCGCTCTACTGTGTGAATATAAGTGTGCAAAGTTGTGTTCCCTTTGAGATCAAGTTGGCAAGCCAGGAGTGCTTCTTTTTGTTGACGAGGGAGTTAGCATTAAGAATTGTTAACCTTTATATGTAGCTTGTTCTGGGTTATGTGGATATGGTCGTACCTCTAACTCTTAGCGAAGTGGGAAATTTATTGGAATCTTGTGGCTGGGATATCCATGTGATGTGTTTCTAATAGACTCTTGGGAGTCTGGAATTGTGTTCCGTTTGGAGCCTTAGATTTCTCATAATTCTTAAGGTACGAGGAGTGGTTCGACCGTTTACAGGGAAGGCGTGAATGTATATGATAATGTGGATGAGTGGAGTAATATAAGTATAGAAGACCAATAATTGAACAGTTTGGAGTGTTGTAGACTTGAAAGACCGAGGGGTAGGTGTATGGTGTTATGAACAAGGATGCGATTTAGTGTATATTGGTGAGTGTGTACCCGTAAGGCATTTGATTCCTGTGATATGCTTAACCCTGGTGATTCATGGGGTTCAGGTGACAATGTCAACTTCGATGGTTAAAAGACTAGAGTGATGAAGTGCAAGTGGTAATCTGGCTTTAAGTTTTTGATAGTTGGTTGGCCGTAAGGGCATGGGTGATTGTTGGGGGTAACACATGGAACCCTTGTGCACAATGTCTGAGTTTGGCAACATGTGTTTGGGTTGGAGGAGTAGTCCTTGGTATACATTGGAGTACAGTAGTGAGTTAGACCATAATATGATGAAGTTGAGAAATCTTTGGGATGGTGAAACCCTATGCTGCATAACGCTATGTTTAAGGATGTTTAGCCTTCGAGTGCAAATATGTAACGTGAGATGGTGGTCATAGAGGGATAGTTGGTGATCAACAACGAAGTGGTTGACTGCAGCTCTAGTGTGAATTTTGGGTAAGAATTGACGTCATTTTAAACAACGAACCGTTTTAGATTGGTTAAGCTCGAAAGGAGTACAATTCGATGAACATGAATGCTTCTAATAGTTGTGAATATTCTTCGTCTTCGGAAGTTAGGCTAGATGGTAGTCTGGAACTTTCGGATCAGAGGCGTGTTAGCATATGTAGGTCATATCATCTAGAAAGAATAATCAAGGTGGCGGACTAAGAAAGGCGCTATATAGATCGAATGACTAGCGAAGTGTGAGAACTGATATTAAGATTAAAGGAAAGTTTGGTGTAGCTAGAGATGAATTTCAGGGATGAAATTCTCAAAGGGGGAAAAGTTGTAAGGACTTGACACCTATTTATTTTGTTCAATTATAATTTTGATAAGAGAAGAGACCAAAATAAATCTGGGCATGGATGCCATAAAATTTTACTTATTTACAGTTGAATTAATGATGTGTGAAAATAAAATTTTGAGATACTTGGTGATAAATGATATTGACATGGGCGTGTTAATGGAAAGATTCAAATATTGATGTGTGAGAAAAATGGGAGATTTGAATTGAATGTTAAGAAAATTCGTAAAATTTTGCTCATGGGTCATCGCTCGAGCGGTGGGGGTCCGCTCGAGCGAACCATCGGGAAATATTCAGAATATTCATGAATGTTGAAGAAAATTTGGGGCCTATATATATGCATACAACTCCTACGTGAGGGACAAAAATATTTCTTTTTCTTCCTCTCGTCTCCTCTTTTCTTCTTCTCCTCTTAGTTTTAGAGAGAGAGAGACTCACATCCCACATGAAAACCCTAACCCTCCACCAAGGAAATGGAAGATTGAGGCTTGATGGAGAGAGATCAAGGGTGAAGAGCAAGTTTTGGAGCAAGGAGATGGGAGATGGAGCATCAATGAAGCAAGAACATCTACAACCAAAACCCTAGGAGGGAGAAATTGGAGGAAATTCAAGCTTTTGAGAAAATTCGAGGTAGGATCTAGATTATCTTTTATGTTTTGCATAGATTTAGGTTGATATTTTGTGTATATGAGTAGAAATTGAGTCAATTGCATGCTAAATTAACATATTGATAGATTTGTGTGTGAGTTAAGTTAGTCTTCATGAAATTGGAGGTTCTTGGGAGATGATTATCCATAAAATTGAATATTTTCCGTGTTAAGAAGAAGTTTTAAGACTTGAATCTAGTGTTTTTGGGTTAGAAATAAGTGTTTGAAGCATATTTTGTGAAAGGGTTGTGTGTTTGGAGGTTTAGAACTCAAACCAGAGCAAAATCTGGGGTTTCTCGGCCAACAGCGCGCTCGAGCAGAGTCTGCTCGCTCGAGCGCTCATATGGCAGAAGGTTAGGCACTCGAGCGCCCGACGTTCGCTCGAGTAGACTAACTACGCAGGGTCAACTTCTTTTGATCATATCTCCCCCATCCGAACTCTGGATTGGGTCGTTATAGTACTCAAATTGAAGCCCCGGATGTCCTCTTTCCAATAAAACTACTCTCATAAGAAAATACATTTTATAGAAAAAGTTATGATTAAAAGAGTGAGGGTATGCCAAAACCACAATACCATTTTTCACCCGTTTTTAGCCGAATGTTTTGGAAAAACTTATTTTCATTGTTATTGGTCCTTTTTACTAAATGTTTTAGTCTAATAAGCTCGTGGCACACCTATGTATATATCCAAATTGAGTTGGGAAGCATGCATTGGGTAAATTGGTTGAATCTTCTTTTACAGTAAAAGCGGATTGATATCTATAGATACATGATGGGCGTATACCATTTTAAATTAATGTGATCTTCTTACTATCAACCTTGTGTTATTGGTACTTTGTGACATTGAACTAATTATGTGAATTATCAGAAATCATATAATGAAAGTTGTGCTATATGATTTGAGAATTTCATGGAAAATGTTGGGTTTGGAATCAAAATTGTGTTTTATGGTAATAATTGGAAGAGGAACCATTTGTGGGTTGGACTCCCTGGTTTTTAACCAATAATGAATCGTATGGATTGATGTGGATTAAGTTGGCCTAGTGGGTATGCGGTGAAAGACTGAAAACTTGAGCAAGATGGGGACCACGTGCCCACGGGTTAGCCCCCGAACCAGGTGTTACGTCGCGGTGAGTTATAGAGTGATTCATTCTACAATGGCTCCACGTAGCCTATTAAGGGCGAATGGGGTGATATTTCTATAAGTTGAGCCCGACACCGGTTCATTAGAGGAAATACGATTTTGTGAAAATCGAGAAATTAAAATGAATGATTTATAGACGGAAAATAATGAAATAAATGGAAGAAATTCTTGTGTGCGCGAATGTGTGTGTTAAAAGAAAAGGATTTGGATTATATGCATATTTATTTCGGTTACACCCCTCACACCTCACAATTTATGCACTATGTAAGAGTTAATCTTTATCCTGTGAGCTTCGGCTCACGTACGTTTACCAAACCATTTCAGGTTTTGAGGACCAGAGACGATACCAGGGCAAGGGATGCATTTTGAGAAAAAGCATGAAGAAAGCTTTTGTGTTCTTTTGTAATCTATATCATGTTTGTATGCAAGCATAAATAGAGTATTGTAATGATATTGTTGTTGTAATGGACACTTGAAAACCCAAAGTATTTTATGGTAATTTTTATATGCATGAAGATATGGTTACATGTTGAAAATCATTCTTTTCTTCCAAATACATCTTGAGTTCAATCGTTAATGAAACAAATATTTAATTTGATAATTTATTATGTGGGTCTGTTTGGGGTTAGTTCACGGGTTCCTGAGTTCGGGGCGTGACAAAATAGGAAGATTAGAACCTTTAAAATTAGGCTTGTTGCGAAATGGTTCACCAAGAAAGAAGGGATCAATTATGAGAAAATATTTTTGCGGGTAGCCATGCTTAAGTCTATTTGGATTTTTTTATCCATTGCAGCTTATTTTGATTACGAAATTTGGCAAATGAATGTCAAGACAGATTTTTTTTAGGTAATTAAGTGTAACATAAAAAAAAGTGTTCATGTTTACAAGGGGCACACTCCAGGTAATTACATCAGTACCATGTTGGAAGAAAGCTCCCTATAGCTTAGATAACCCTGGAAACATCCAACGTCCTAAAAAAAAAGAAACAAAGATGACCTAACCCCCGCTTAAAAGCGAGGGATACTAGCAAATAGAACACGTTTCCATGCACAACCCACAAGGAAAGGCAAAACCACTAAGAGTGAAAAAACAACACTAATATAACATAACCAATCGTCATTGGGAAACACCAGCAGCCAAAAGACGGCAAAACATGGCTCCCCAAAACTCCTAGAAAGCCCAATCAAAGAACTGCAATACAGCTGAGAAGACGTCACAACCCTGGCGGCTAAGGAGGTCGGAGAAATCTGGTTCTCAAATCACGACGCTAAGGTGCGAGGAGAAAGGCTAGGCCCAAGGAAAAATCCCAGCTCGAAATCAGAAGGCAAACACCTAACCAAATCACTACAAGTCATCCCACTAAATCATAATTAACTCACTTAAACATGTCATCCCACTAAATCACTACAAGTTGGCCTTGGTCCCACATCCTTCCAAATAGTGGAGAATGGGCCCATTCAACCCTAAGTTAATGAAAACTACTCTGCCACCAAATAGGTCCCATTAATCGAAGCATAGTACCAATTGCCCAAAGCATAGGCTACCGGGTAAGCTGTGTGAACAAAGCGGATGGCCCCAAGATGCCCAGCCGCTAACTTTAGCCTCCAACACTTATTATCTTCACCTGAATTCCACTTTAGCATTTTCAGAACAAATTCGGTACCACCAACCAAACACTCCCACCACCAAAGCAAGTCCACAGTTTTAACAAACCCGGTAGTTTCTTCTTCAAGAACTAGCCACAGTTTTAACACAAAAGACACAAGTCCATAGTATCCGGTGCCGTCATAAATCGAAAACAGCCAAGCTGCCAGGGACCCATAGCCCCAAATGGCCCACCATTACCACGGTTTAAACTAGACCACTGTTTCTTAACAAAAACACTTAAAATATAAAGTAGCAGAATTAGAGGAACCCACTTAAAGTGGCTGGAGACCCCCACTCATTTAAGCCCACGGTTTTGCTACAACCAGCGTGGGCCCCACTAAGTTATTTATTGCGCCTACCCAGCTAAACCAAACACCTGCTTACACTGCCCAATAAAGCTGGATTTTGTAGACTCACTGCCCAGGCGCCTAACCCGCGCGTAGCCTCACATCGTCTTCTTCCTTAGAACCTGGTGAAACCAGCAAACGGAGGAAAACTGTTGGACATACACCAGCTTAAACATATAGCGCATGTTAGAATATTAGATTGATTATTAGAATATTAGATTGATTTTATTCTGATTTGATTTTATTCTCTATTTATTGTATTTCCTTTCTTGTTTATTTCTATTCGCCTATAAATAGGCCATATATTGTACAGTTTTAATATACAGAAAATATACAGTTATTTTTCTCTTGTCAATTTCTTCATGGTATCAAATCTACGTTCTTGTAGCCTGTAGTATTTTTTTTCGGCGTTGTCGCGGTGATGGGGCATCATCGGCCACATCACCGCGACGACACAAGGTGTCGCCACCTCCGCCATCTCCACCCAATCGCGGCACCACCAGCCATCTTCACCGCCTTCGCGTCGCCGCCACTTGCCACCGTCGCCTGCAGTTGCTGCCTGAAGCTCCGCTGCCAAGGCCGAAACCCTCGCGTCACTACGCCACCACCAAACGTACACCAGCGCTGTAGCCCACAGCGCCGCCGCTGCTGCAAACTCGCCGTTGTCCACCAAATCTGGTAGTTGCCGCCGAGCTATCCGGACGGCGACGCGATTGTCGTACGAGCACGTGTACTTGAACCTCGACGAGTCCTCTGAAACACGGTATGGCGGAGATTTCTTCGGCCACGGGGATTTTTCGGCGGGATCTTGGTCGAGCCAGACGAACCCACGAGTGACGTTGGGTTTCCACCATAGCTCGCTGAAACAGCGGCGGTCATTCCATCGTCTTCTACCCAGCCGCCGACTACCGCTTCCACTGCCTTTCGCCGCATAGTGCCCCGCTGTCCACCGCCTTCATCGTCTTTCGGCCCATATTGCTCTACCGTCTACTGCGCCGGAGCTTCCAGTCCTAAGCCTAACACCCTCGCGAGCAATAGGTCACCGTCCCACACGCCGAGCACCTCCAAAACTCGTTTCGTCGGCTCTCCAGCCGGCCACATCCGCCATGCGAGCACAGCCTTAGCCCCTGATCTGTCTTCTCCCTCGTCGACCAGATCTGAGGTTCCAGAGTTGCGCCGAGATGGGTATGAATCGGGTTTGTGGGGCTTCTATTCTTCTACATCGGCTTACTCCGGTGGCATCCCGTTTCATGGAAGATATGCTGTGGATTGACGATCGGATGGTTGGAGACGACCGAAGCTCACGAGGACGGCCTCAACCAGACCTACCAGATCTGGCCTCCCACCGCGCCGCTGTCGCCACAGTCGCCGCCATCGTCTATCGTCTCCCTCGTCGACCAGATCTGAGGTTCCAGAGCCGTGCTGTCATGGCACCACCGGCCACATCACCGCGACGACACAGGGTGTCGCGGCCATCGACGGTGGTCCTTCCCTCGTGCCATAGTCGGCGTCTCCATTAATCGCTGAAGTCATCACAGTCACCGCTGAAGTAGCCACCGCCGCACTAGGTCGTTGCCCCTGCCCTCTCACGTCACGTCGCATCAGGCCGTCGGCGACACCATCGCGGGACACGCCGCCGTCGTCAGGTTGCTCCCGTAGCCTCAGGCCATCGCCGACACCGTTGCGGGACACGCTGCCGTCGTCATCTTTCTCCCGTTGCCTCAGGCCATCGCCAACACCATCGCGGGACACGCCGCCGTCGTCAGCTTGCTCCCGTCGCCTCAGGCCGTCGCTGACACTATCGCGGGACACGCCGCCGTCGTCAGCTTGCTCCCGTCGCCTCAGGCCGTCGCCGCCGCCGTCTTGTGACTCGCGTCGCCGCTGCTACCGTCGCGTGACTCGCTCCTCTTCAAAAAAAAATTTGATTGTCACTTCATCCGACATCACCTTTAGCAAGGCACCTTACATCTCCGATCTGTCTCTTCTGAAGATCAACTTGCCAACCTTTTCACAAAATCTCATCCTCCTGGTCGCCTCAGTACTCTAATTTCCAAACTTCAGCTAATTTCGTCATCTCGCATTTGAGGGGGAATGTTAGAATATTAGATTGATTATTAGAATATTAGATTGATTTTATTCTGATTTGATTTTATTCTCTATTTATTGTATTTTCTTTCTTGTTTATTTTTATTCGCCTATAAATAGGCCATATATTGTACAGTTTTAATATACAGAAAATATACAGTTATTTTTCTATTCTCAATTTCTTCAGCGCACAAAAGCATTGAGGACCACTACGTCTTCTCCGAAAAATGTCTGCAACTTCCATTAACATAAACCACCAAGCGTGACAAGTCTATGCAAAAACATAGCAGCAAACAAACGCCGAACCAAAATGCATGTCGGTTCAGGCATACCGTAACACAAACGGTGCTAGATAACCCAAATCGATAATGGCAAGTCTGTGAAAATCTACTGAGCTCCAGATTGGGCCCTGCTCAACCCACACTTCAGCTCAACAACCTAGCAAACTTATATAAGATCCAGAACTCAAAACATCTGGAATCAAGGCATCAAACCAAGCCACCAGCCCAAAAATCCAAAAAAATTAGAGATCCATGGATGCGGCCAGAACACCAATAGCTATATTAATGGCGGCCATCATCAAAGAGCACTATGCACAAGCTCACCCCTTCTTACAGGCTCGACCAAGCAGCTGAGAGTTTAACGAATCTGAATGTAGTGTCGTCACCACTTAAAACCCAGCTTGTCAAACCCCTGCTGATATCGACCGTGTCGAGGACTAAACTAATTCACAAAATCAAAACTTGAAAATACTAACCTTCGAAAAAAGATCATGACCATCAAAACATTCACCAGTACTATAGATACACCCCACCATTGCCATGGAAGTGATCCATCAGATCCACTATGAAAACGCCTTGGGGAGAGCTTTCTCTAGAGAGAGAGAAGCTCTCCTGCGTGATTTTTTATCAAGACAGATTTTCTTAATAAAAGTCTTATCGAATGTATCTATATGATACAACTAGATGATTTCATAGTGAAATGTCAGGAGCACATGTTGTGCAAGTTTAAGAGATCCATTTATAGCTTAAGAAAGCATCGAGATCTTGGAATACTCGATTTGATCAAGCCATTAAGTCTTATGATTTTGATCAGATTCCAGATAAGTTTTGTGTGTATAAGAAGTGTGACAGAAGCGTGACAGAAGCGTGATGGTCTTTCTAGTACTTTATGTAGATGTTATCTTGCTCATCAAAAATGATGTGGGGGTGTTATCTTCGATAAAAGTATGGTTATCTAGACAGTTCGATATGAAGGACTTGGAAAAAGCCAGTCACATCCTTAGAATTAAACTTTTGAGACATCAAAAACAAAAGATGTTGGACTGTTCACAACAAAAGTATATCGATGATATCCTTGCTCGTTTTAGCATGTAGGATTCCAAGAAAGAATTTTTTTCTTTCAGACATAGAATCACTCTATCCCATGATCAGTGTCTTAAGACAGCTGATGAGATAGAGAAGATGAAGGCAGTTCCTTATACTTCGACAGTAGGAAGCCTAATGTATGCTATGCTTTGTACTAGACTTGATATCTGCTTTGTTGTTGGTATGGTTAATAGAAATCAGTCCAACACAGAACATGAGTATTGGACTGCAGTAAAGAGTATAATTAAGTACCTAAAAAGAACTAAAGATTATATGTAAGTTTACCATGTAGATAGTCTAGTACTTTTAGGATATGTAGACTCGAATTTTCAGTTAGACAAAGATTCCTATAAGCCTATCTTAGGATATATGTTTACCTTAGGAGGTAGAGCTATAAGTTGAAGGAGTATCAAGCAGTCCTGTATTGTTGATTCCACCATAAAGGCCAAGTACACGGCAATTTTTGAAGCAGCCAAGGAGGCTGTTAGGCTCTGCTTATGTGAATCCATCAATAAGCCCCAAATACTAATGTTGGCCTGCGTCTTTTTTAGCTGTCTCAATAAGGCATCATCCTCCTCCTCTTGCTCTATCTCTTTCTCTTTCCCAATCGGTTGCCCTCTTTCTAGTTGGGCTGGTTTGAAGTGTCGCTCGCCCCTGGTGAGATGTTCTACACCCTCCTCAGGATCCCATAATCCTGCTATTGTGTCACTGCCTTGTCGTAACTCGTTCACAAGTGGAGGGCTCTCAAATACCCATAAATCACTTAAATCAGCGATTGCCAGTCTTCTTTTCCTCTCTTCGTCACATTCTATAGCCCAGGTATTGTCGACTTCCTCCCAAACATCTTCCTCGATAAAATTTGCTTCCTATTCCTGAGCGGCCCAAAAATCAGCCCACTCGGCCCCATCAGATTTCAACACAATCCTTACTAGCCAATAGGATTGCATGTCATCAACGTGTACTTCCTCCTTAAAAAGGATAGGAAGGGTGATTCCATCAAGTACATGACTGAACCCATAAGGTCGAGTCAGGTAATCCAATGGCCAATCATCCTCTTCGTTGTGCTCCTCCTCTTGTCGGTAGATTTGGATCATCGATTGATACTATTCCCAGGCATTATCGTTCCATTCTTTCATCCTGTCTCGGCCGCCTCTAATCATGACAAATGAACATGCTGACTGATCTTCTGTAGTTGAAACACGAATGCGTGGCAGGCATGCTAAACGGATATATTGGCTCAGGTCCTCTGATTTCCCCATAGACATATAATTTACCCCAGCCTCCCTGGCATGATTCGACAGTGGGTTAGTAGTGACATTCGACTTTGGGGTAGCTGATGGAGGAGGGATCACTTTGTTGTCAATGAGATTCTGGATCTCATGACGGAGTCTCATGCACTTGTCTGTTAGATGCCCATGGCCTTGATGAAAGGCACAATATTGGGAGGCATTGTATCGCGAAGGAAGTGGATCAGGAACATGCATGGGGTCCAATGGCTTGATAAGCCCCTTCTCGAAGAGTCAATTTAGGGCGGTGGTTAATGAAATATTGAGGGGGGGTGAAGACCCTCCTCGACTTTTGTTATTGTTGGCCATTGTCTGACTGCTGAAGGTTGTTTGCTGGATGGGTGGAAGAAGAAAGATTTAAAAGGTTCACCTCGCCCGAGCGAGCAGCGGATGGATTTTGGTTGGTTGTGGGGAAGGTCCTTATTGGTGGTTTCTGGCTCAGCTCGACTTTTTCAATGTCCCTAAATTGGATTGCATCCTTTATTTGAACCCCGGCGTCAAACAATTGCTCAAATGTGGAAAGAGGCTGTGTGATCAGATAGCGTTTCAGGGGAGGCTAAAGATTCTTCACTACGATCCTGAGTTGCTCTTTCTCGAAGGGCCGATTCGTCATTTTTACAGCCTTACCCCTCAAGTGGGTCAAGAGATCAACAAAGGCTCCCTATTTTCTTGGCGAGTGGTTTCTCACTCCCGAGTTATACATCTAACTGGACATTATAACTATACTGGCTGACGAACGCCGTAGCTATGTCCTCCCAAGTTATGGGCTTTGCTACATCAAGGGAGAGGAACCATTTTTAGGCTATCCCAAAGAGGGATCGGTGAAAGAGCTAGGCTTTCAACTGGTCATCAATTCCCATGGGGGATAAGGTTCCGACACACATTCGAAGATGAATTCTGGGATCTCCAATTTCGTCAAATTTTTCCATATTCGGCATTTTAAATTTTTTTAACAATTTGGCATCTGGGAACAGGCAGAGTCCTCCTACATCGAGCATATATTCTTCAACTCCTTTAGCTTTCCTTAACACTTTTCCCATTCTGTCTATCTTTTTCGCGAGTGCAAATTTCCTAGACTGAGCGATATTTTCATCTTCTACCACAATTGGGCGGGGAACCCGAGGTGGTACAGTAACTTGCAATATCTCTGGTCCTTGGTTGTCTTTCTAAAAATCTTTGCCATTCTCATTCATATTGTCTGGCTGTCCATTCACACCAAGCATACGGGCCTGAATTGCTTGTATCTACGCTCGACACTGGTTTTGAGCTTGGGTCTACTGCTCCACGGCCCACTGTATCTCGGTAATAGCCCTCATCAGGGCTGCAAGATTAACTTCATTTTTTTCCATATCGATTGATTCAGATACTCTGTGAAGTCTGCCTGATTCTGATCTTACCCAAACTCATGTCGACTGTACTCTCCCCGGATCAAT
Source organism: Heliamphora exappendiculata (assembly GCA_034768845.1). Taxonomy (NCBI): domain Eukaryota; kingdom Viridiplantae; phylum Streptophyta; class Magnoliopsida; order Ericales; family Sarraceniaceae; genus Heliamphora; species Heliamphora exappendiculata. Next base: position 18,361 of record JAOTRH010036555.1, read on the forward strand.
GGTAACATAGAAAAACCTAAATCGTACAAACAGAATAACCAGTCTCATACATTTTTCAAAAGAATTCAGATAATAGACAGTAAATTTCCCAAATACCCAAAACACCTGAAACTGAAATAATGCCCCTGTCAGGCTCATACCACCAGCATATCAACAAAAAATCTAAAAACCCAGGATGAGAACCAAAGGGGATAGATCAACTGCGTTCTAGAGGAAAGATTTTATCTAAGTGGACGACGTTTCGACAAAAAGACTATTTTAATTCTCAAAAAACTGGTTCGACCTGTGAGAAAAATTGGCAACATAGCGGTAGAAAAATAATATTTTTCTCACATAGGTTGAAAGAAAGAAGAAAGTAAGCCTAGACTAAAAAGAAAAAAGTGATATAGAATTAGCAACCTGAGCAGAACCCGAAAGGGGGAGAAATAATCTTAAAGGTTACAAACGAAACAAAGGCATGACCCCGGGAAGAAGCCTGATACAACAATAGGGAAGAACTGACAATATGAGAAGAACCCAAAGGAGAGAGAGACTATCTTAGAGGTGTTAAAACAAGACACGAGCATGACCCCGGAAAAAAAACTACGGCGTGAGAAACTGATCAGGGTGAAGGACGAAACCTGGGTAAGAACCCAAAGGCGAAAAACTAATCTAATCGAAGGATAACAGAAAATCTAGGCCGAACTCGGGGAAAGAACTAATCTAATCCGAACAAATAATCCTAACAATATACAGTCAAAAATTTTAAAAGAAAAAGAAAAGAAACACATAATTCTATTAGGGTTCGCAGTACCTAATTAGCGGGTTCTAAGTTCATTATATGCAAAAGGCCAATTTTGGTCAATTTAAACAGGGTACCTTCTAAATAGAGCCGAGTATATACCTTCAATGCCTTGAGTGGTGCAGATCATGGTCAACCAGTACACCCGGACTGTTTTACTGTACCTATGGTAGCGTACAGTCAGTAAGGGTTGTCCGTCTTTCCAACAATCTCCGAAACGGATTAATGTTCAGGGCATAAGGTCGACCAGGCAATGGGGTTTGAAGAACAAGGCATATGCATGCAAAAATACAAATGAGAAATTTTCTTAAGAACCAATGATGTTTTCAAGTCTAGCCCTCTTATTTGATTTTATAAACCAATTCCCAGCAGAGTCACCAGAAAATACTATGGCGTTGGAATTTAGGGGCAAAAAAAAAAAGAGAATTCAAGAAATGTTTTGAAAAATATTTTAACACATTGGAAATTAAAATTGGAAAACTCTTTTTTATTGAAAATAGAGTCGCCACTTAGTTTTTGAGAAAAACTAAGAAAAACAAGAATTGGCTACTGATCTTTTAAAATTTTAACCAGAAGAAAGGGTTCAGAGCCTAAGGTACGAATCGGAAAAGGTGTTAGGCACCCCGTTTGCCTAACCATAAGATTAGCCTCTACTAATCATCATTGGTTATTTAGTACAATTTCTCAAATACATGCAAATAAACAAAATGGAGGTAAAGAGAGAACATCCAAAATTAAATATAAAAAATACGTAAAATTTGTACATAATATTTCAAAATAATTAAGTGTCAAAAGAAAATTCTTAAGTCCTATAACAGAGAGTTTCTATCTAAATGATACAAGAAACACATACTTGCATGCAATAATATTGAAACAACCTAACTAGCATCATTTGGTTAAAAGAAAAGTACTCTAAAATTGTCAATTATCTCAACATGGATTACACCAAAAATGAACTACACAATAAAGTAATCGAACCCTAAACTAATATGTACAATATGCATATTAAAAGTTATAAAAAACATGTAAAGAGTTCTATGTTAAAAACTAACCAAAATAATAAAATTTAATAACAAATATTTTTTATTAACAAGAAAATATTTAAAATTTTAATTTAAAAAAAAATAAATATAAGAAAACTTACAAGCCAAAATAAAATGTTAGCAAATGCTTGTTTAAATTACTAAAAGAAAATCTAACTATTTTTATTTTATGCATTTTAAGAAAGACAAGGAGAATCAAAAGAAAATTATACTTTAATAATAAAATCTAGTCTAGAAAGCTTTTTATGATTTTTTTGATTTTAACAAAATGAAAAGAAAGAAAAAGAAATAAAAATGAAAATAGAATAAAATAAAAGAAATGAAAAGAAAAAGGTAGTTTTAATTTTATTATAGAAAGAAAATTCTAAAG
>JAOTRH010036586.1:0-20551 GCA_034768845.1 Heliamphora exappendiculata
GACTGGTATAGAGAAATACCATTAGATAAAAGTCACCTATGTGAGTATGAAGTGGGGCCGCTTCTTTGAGAATTTGATAAGGCGAATGTCTCGAGAAAATACTTACAGAACCAGGAAGTGTGTTTCATGGCCAAAACGAACACAACCGTGAGAATGAAAACTTCATTGTGGAAGTCGTTGTGTGAAGCCTGTTGTCTCGGTTTACTGCTAAGGCGACACAGTTCAAGGCTGTACCGCCTACTTGTTTGCCGGTAAATTCGATAGGTTCTCACAATGGAAGGTTCAAGGCTAACCGCTGCCTATCCTATGTAGGGACTTTCAGTTGTCTATATCTCTTGTAGTCAGCTTTGTAATCGGGGTTTGTACTCCCGCCAATTTCGTTCATGGGGGAATTATTAGAATTTTGTAAATTCATTGGCTATTGAATTCTAAAATTCAATAGTAGAATTCAATTGCAATTGAATTGGCCATTCAGTTGGCAATTGAATCTTGGATATTAATACCATTCATGGCTATTGATTCTCCTGTAACTCTCTCCATGATGGAAGGCCTATATATGCTCATCTCATTCAGCTTTCCAGAACAGAGAAAAAGGAAGAAGACAGTAGAGGTGAGAAAGGAGAGATACAACTTAGATTATATTGCAAGCTGTAAAGAGAGAGAAAGACAGACGGAGTACGTTCGTAGCCGATCCTTGGTGGTGTTCCAACGATCGTGTAGCCATTTTATCCTGGGAGAGTGACGCCGTTGAAAAACCTACAACACCCTCGGAAGGCGGTGAATCATTCTTAAGGAAACTGCGATTGCAGGACTCAGTTTGCAAATTCTATTCCTGTTATTTCTGTTATTTCATTTTCCTGTAATTTCAGATTATTGTTATTGTTGAAAGTTAATAAAAATGTATTTTCTGAATCATCGAGCATGTATATATTTTTGGCGTTAGATTGTCTCCCAACAAAAGGTTCCTCCTTACTTCTCCTTAGCTCCTTCTCCTTTTTCTCCTTCTTCTTCCTTCCTTTTTCTCTCATACTTTGAAGAAGTTTCAAGGAATTAAGAAAATTTGGTCTCTCTCCCTCTATGGCCGAACCACATGAAGAAGAAAATGGGTGTTTGGTCTTAGTTTTATAGGAAGAAGGGTTAGTGGAGACCATTATGAATTGTAAGTTTTATTTTGAATATTCCTCATTTTTCATTGGTTGCATGGTGGCTTGTTCTTCTCAAGAAATTGATCATCAGATTTTTGGCAGGTGGGTTTCGGCTAGGGCATATTTTGGGAAGAGAAATTCTGATTTTGCATTGTTTTAGTGTTTAAATGAGGTATTGGTACCATACTGTGCAAGAAAATGCTTCAAAAAATTAATTTGGTGTATCTTTTTAGTATCCCTATCTATTAAAATATATTATTTTAGTAAGTTTATAATTAGTTTAGTAATACCATGAATTATTATAATTTTGATAACAATTGATTAATTAGGTATAAGCTTTTAAGTCAATTTAAGTTAGTTTGATAAGATGTGACGTTTTGGCTTATTTAGGTGTATAAGAACTTTAATAATGATTTATTTACTTTTATTAGCCTATAATATTATATTATTATGTATATTATTTGTGTGAATAATCTTGGGTCATAATGATACTTAATTTGTATACATTTTTCTCATTTTGAGCTTAAAAATGCAAAAAGTGATTTTTTGGCAAAACTCCTAGGTAAAGCCGGCCACTAAAGGGTATTTTTGTTAATTTTATTGCTATTTTGTCTTTTGATATTTATTTGTATTTAAATTTTTAATGTAAGGTGCTCATGTGTTAAATTTTGAATTTTTAAGACTTTTTAGTGTATAAATGGCAAAAAGGTCATTTTATCCTTTTTATAAGAATTTTTTATTTTTGATTTAATATTTTATGATACTTACTTAATTTAGGATGTTGAGAGGTTTTTCTACGTGCTAAGGTTGTGCCTTTTGAGTATTAGGTCTTCTTAGGGCTTTCAAATCGAATTAGGGTTTCAGATTGAATAAGAATTTCTAACTTTTTTGTGACTTAAGATCTCATGGGCTAATCGTTGCTACGACTAGGATTTTGAACCAGGTCCTTACATTTTATCACACAAATATTTCCATGCAAAAGAATGTTGCCAAATTTTGCATCATAACTAGGGCTGTAATTTTGGCCCAAGGTCCGTGGGCGGCCTGAGGCCTAGCCCGGTGAAAGCCCGAGCTCGTCCGAGTCCGAACATATGATTTTTGGGTCTGGGCCTTCCTCTCTGAGCCCATGGGCCGACCATAACTCGAGGCTTGAGCAATTGGCCCGCTCGTGTCACCTCCCAATGGCTAGTTGGGCTCAGCTCGAGGCCCAACGGTTACTTTTTTCAAATGGACGGATAAGATATCTTTTGATTTGGATTGAATAGTATAGATTAAAGAGCCGTTGGGTTGGGCCTAGCTCGAGCCCGGCCCAACAGCTAGTTTGATTTTTTTTAATTAAAAAAATTAGATTTTATTTTCTGAAAATCGAGGCACTCTCATTTCAAAATATTCACACCAAAACTCTTTAATCTCTTAACTCTCTACTCTCTACTCTCTAGTCTCTCATTCTCTCTTAATTTAGTTTTTCAGTGATATTCGGTGATATTTGGTGAAAAGTACAACTATTGGCGAATTAAGAATTGAAAATCAATAATTAAGATCAAGATCAAAATTAAAATTTTTTATCGATCAGGATCAAGATTAAAGATCGATGTTCTTCAATTCGGTTTGATTTATGTGCTAACCTAGTTAGAATGTACTTGACCTATAGTGATGCAATTTCTCTATTTTTTTAAGTATTGAATACACATAGAAAGTGTAAAATATAATGTTTATGTAATTGTCCGAATTTAATTTTTGAATAATAAAATTTATATTGCATTTAATTATTTCATGTGTTCAAGTTTATTGCATTTAATAATAAAGTTATAATAAACTAATAAACTTTTAATAATCTAAAGGATTGATTGAGTTTTAGTCCCATTTTAGAAGTATGTAAAAGTTTTAATTCCACCTGTTTTTTTTATCGAGTTTAGTCCTATTTTTCAAATTTTATGATTTATGGGTCAAATTTGCCCTTGACCAACTGGTGCTTTATTTATCTTTTTAAAAGCCTTGATTCTAAGATGCAATATTACCTATCGAAACTGATGCTATTTGTTGTATTACATCTCTCTAATTTTAGGATGCACTCAAATCCCCCTGATTCTAGGACGCTTTTAAATTATAGGATCTTGACTTATCACGTTTATATGAAAAATATTCTACTTTCCTTACTTTTTGGTGTTAGTTACAGTAATATTGTGTTTGAAAAATATGTTCCATTTTAACGAGACGGATCAGACATATTATCCTGGAGAGAGAAATTCGAAATCAACTAATTTTTCAATTTTTACTTGTATATATATGTGGTTGTTTTATTGGATTATTTTGTTATGTCATTTCTTGTCATTAAAATGTAAAAATGTCTATTTTTCAACGATTTTATTTCGATTAACAGATATGAAATCCTATTTCTAGAATGATTCAGTCTTCATTTATTCAAGGTAGTTTATATATGTTTTGTTTGGAATTTTTTATATTTTGGTGTCTACATGAAATCACTTTTTAGTTTTAGTTTTTTTTTGCGCATAATTAAATGATGGAATATCAGGGCGATTATGGTACGCCATTCATGAGATGCTTACAAAAATTCATTCTACGACATTTATCAGTTGAATCAACAATGAACTTTTCAGAATACATATTCTACTGATACATTTATCAGTTGAAACACCATTGCAATTTCTTAAATCAGTATTCAACTGATACATTTATCAATTGAATCAACAGTGCAATTTTCTGAATTAGTATTCAACTGATAAATGTATTAGTAGAAACGACAGCGCAATTTTTAGAATTCGAATTCAACTGATAAATATATTAGTTTCAACAATCTCCTTCTCTTCACTGCACTCTCTCCAACTCTCTCTAAAGACTTTAAGAATGCCGACGACAATGAGTTCCTCAGATTTGGTGTGTAACACCCCGCTCCCATAAGGCACCAAAACCTACGCAGAGAGATGTGATCCCGCCGCAGACTAGCAGCTAAAGAGAAAGGCAAGGGATAATGATATTAAGAGACCAAACAATAACTTCTATGCAACCACAACACCTTAATATCAAAAGGGGTATACATGAGTCACTAGGGATTCGTCATCCCAAGGGCATACATTACTTCTAAAACATCAAAAACTTTCAGATCTTATACATGAAGCTTTGCCAAAACTAAAAATTAAACAAAAAAAAAAATTGGACCAAAATGATTCCCAAAACCAGATTCAAAACTACTCGATGATACCTGTGGTGGACCAACTCCTAGCCATTTTTGGTATCTGCAACCACAAAAGTTATATGAGAATACACTTAGTATTATCATAAAAAGAAAAGACAGTTACTTAGTTAAGGATAATTGAAAACTCATTCTAAAAATAGTTTATCACATTTTTTACAAAAACATAGAAATTGATGCATTTACTTGAACATGAAAACATCAAAGATTATACAGAACCTTCTTAGTATGGCAAATAAAAATATATTCTTGGCTCAACTGCCACAATTTAAAATAATAACCACTTTCTCAAAATTAGATCCAAACCCCAATAGTGTCTAAATAGTTGTTAACCTCATGACTGGAAGCTCCGATGGTACCGTAACCTCAATTCGCAATGCACGGATAGCAACGTGATGGAATGAGGACTACTCTACACCAAGCACGAGTGGTATGTGCTAAAACTTGGGACTCAGCCCAAAAGTCTTTAAGGCAAAAACCCTTGCTTAATGGAAAACCTCCCCTCTAATGACAAAAGAAAAATTCATAGTTTGGTAGTCTCTCTCATAACAGGATACAAAGGGTCGAAAACCATTGTAACTTGGTATTTTAGAACAACTACACAATATTAACCATACTTTTATAATAACATCATGCTAGCTCAAAATATCATGGATAGCACACTTGAATTGAAAACATCATAGTTTTTTAAAACAAGTTCATGCGATCGTCAAATAAGTCATAGTTCAAAACACGTGCTTCAAAATATTTTCAAGCATCATTTACGTAAACTCAAATTCAAGATAATTTTTAAGTACTCTCACCTTATTTTATATGCGTACGAACCGAGCCTTTGTTAACGAGCTAAGCTTACTCATCGGGTAGCAAAACTTCCATACCTAGTAAGCAAACATGACTTAATCGTCAACAGAGAGTTCTACCCCTCTTAGAACGTGAAGTACAAAAACTATTCTAATCGTTGAATGCTTTCTTAATTTTAGAGACCATGGTTACTTTCTTTTTAGGTTTAAGGGGTACTATACACTTGCCCAATTCTTCACTTGTTTAAGGATTTAACTTAACTATTTATTACTCTCTTCCAATCATTAAATTTTAAAGTACCACAGTATTTTGAGGTACTTAGACTTCGAGTTGGATGATGATTTTTTGTGATGATTTAGATTAAAATATTCTCTACAACTTGTATGTTTAACACTAAAGACAAAACCTAAGGAAACTAGGTGAAAAGCTTAACGCAAACAAAAACGGTTCAGCATTTGCACAAAAAATTGGCTAGAAAAGTGTCTATGTTGGTCTTAGTTTTGAGGTATCAAATTAAATCAAAATGAGCCCATTTTTGGATATGTTCAATTTTTAAATGTCCCCTACAAGTATTATGAAGAGTGCTAGGGGTAGTTGTTTGAAACACGTTAGACGTTTAGGCCATTTTATAAAGTAGGTTCTGTTAGCCACCAAACCCGCAACAGAACCGGTTTTGAACAGAGAGTTTGAAAAGGGTTTGAGGGACATTTCTGAGGTATTTAGGTCTGATTTTTTGGACAAAAAGTAGTCAATATGTTACCTACAATATTCATCTAGACCACTTTTGGAGTAGGTTATTAAAAATAAGAGTTTTGGGCTATACAAAAATATGTGATAGAAGTGTCTTTAAAAGGTCAAACCTCAATAGAGAAATTTAGAAGGGTTTTGACCCATCAAAACTTAATATATTGGGCTCATTTTTTGTGAGAAGATATATATACATGTTATCTACAACTGTTATATTTTGACCAAAGCTCGGATCTCATTTTAAACAAGGGTTTTTAGGTCTACATTGTTAACTGGTCTAAAACTAACACACTTTGGTAGAATTGCAATAACTCGAGTTTTACTAACTCAAATGAGTTAAAATTAATTTTGGATGAAAGATAACACAAAAATATAGGTTTGGGAATAAAGAACACTCTAATATCATGTCTCTACATTTAGTTATGATGTTTCAAAGATCAGGACAGAAAGGTGAAAAAGCTCAAAACTTTGGCCTATCTTGGTTCTAGCCTCTTAGTGTCATGCGTGTAAGTTTTTGACCCATCTTCTCCGTATACATGTGTTGAACTTCAATATATTAATGTTCCTGAGCTTATAGAAGTCATTGAACCCATGGTAAAACTCATACCAACTCACAAACTCAACATTCAAACCCAACAGTCCCCAAAATCCAACCATGACGCTTTTATTTTTGAGTTTTCGGTTCTTGATTTTAGATTTGTGTTTGAAAATAATGAAAGAGGTATTTGATATGTATAAAATTAGAAGTGTTTAAGCCTTGATTACCTTGTTTAGAAGTTGTTTCTTGGTGATGAAAAACCTTGAACTTAGATTTCAAGCTCTCAACTCCAAGCTCCTTCTTCCTCTTCCTTTCTTTCTTCTTCTTTTCTTTCTTCTCTCTCTCTCTCTCTCTCTCTCTCTCTCTATATATATATATATATACACCAAAATCAAGAGGAGTAGTGGGAGGCCTAGGTTATTTTTTATAAGCAAAGAGAAAGAAGAAAGCTTCCTTGAGAAGTTTGGTTAATTCTTGGTTAGGTTTACTTAACTTCGATTACTTTTCACTAACCTAGGTTTAGCAAACTTGGCAACCAAGTTTGGGCACTAACTCCAAGGTGGCTAGCCACTTGAGTATATATATATATATATATCAAAATAATTTTTTTTATTTAATTATAGGAGAAAAATTCGGGTATTTTCACATAAGTTCGTTTCTTGACCTTTCGAGCTTAACTCTTGTATTAAGCAACTTGGACTTATAACTTTGAATTCTTATTCTCAATATTAGGGTTTTAATATATGCTTGTGTAGTTGTCACTCTATCCCAGGTCTCGGGTTCGAAAAGGTTAAACGGTCAGGTCGATTTTTTTTACCAAACTTAGATTCGAGATTTTGTTTATTTTGAGATGTTCTTTCTTTTCTTATTCGTATATTGAGTTCAGGTTATTGCATGGTGTCTCCATGAAATCACTTTTTAGTTTTTATTTTTTTGCACATAATTAAATGATGAAGTATTAGGGTGGTTATGGTGGAGAATTTATGAGATGCTTACAAAAATTTGTTCTACGACTTTTATCAGTTGAATCAATAGTGCACTTTTCAGAATATATATTCTACTGTTACATTTATTAGTTGAAACACCAATGCAATTTTCTGAATCAGTATTCAATTGACACATTTATCAATTGAAACAACAGTGCAATTTCCTAAATCAGTATTCAACTGATAAATGTATCAGTAGAAACAATAGTGCAATTTTCAGAATTCGAATTCAACTGATAAATGTATCAGTTTCAACAATCTCCTTCTCTTCACTGCACTCTCTCAAACTCTCTCCAAAGGCTCCAAGGAGGCCGGCGACAACGAGTTCCTTAGATTCCTAAAAGCTGACAAAGAGGCAGAAAATGACGTCGCACCGAAGCAGACTCACCACTGAAATCTGCACTATTCTGACGAAGACGACGTCGATGATGGCGATGTAGACTTCAAGAAATACGAGGAGTATTTGTGGTCGGAGGTCTATGAGAAGGATGTCGTTTTGGGGGAGTGAAACTTTAGCGACTTCATCGATGGCAATCGGTATGTGATGGTCGAGTTCTACGTGCCCTGGTGCTGTCATTACTAAGCTCTAGCACCGTAGTATGAAGCGGCAGGAGCTAAAGAGCGAGACAGTGGCGCTTCCGAAGGTGGACGCGACGGAGGAAAGTGAATTGGCAGAAGTGTATGAAGTCCAGGGGTTTCCTAATGTCTATTTCGAAGCAAGAAGAAGATAGCCACTGAACGACTCCACAGTAGTACTTCGTCTGCCGAGAGTGAGTTGTTTAGCAGCGAAGGCAGCGATGAGAAAGATGAGAAAAAACTGTGGAAACAATAGCTCTGTTTTTTAATGGGAAGATTAGAGCGATAATATCGGGTATTTGACTTTCTATTGAACAACAGTATAGATGGGGTTATTTTGGTCATATATTAGAATCTCAAAATTGGTTTGGGACTATTACTAGTAAAAATGTTTATATGGGACTAAATCTAACACTATTATAAAAAAAAAAAAAACCAAACCCAATTTTTTTATATAAACTATAAACTATAAATTTATAAAGTAATAATAAACTTATAATAAACTAATAAACTTATAATAATTAATAATATAAACTATAAAATATAAACTATAAACTTAAAAATTAATAAACAAATAAAATATAAACTTATATAATAAACTAATAATTAATATGTTAATAACTAAAAAATAATAATAACTATAAACTATCAAAATTAATAAACTTAAAATAATAATAAACTAACTTATAAACTAATAAAATATAAATTTCTAATAAAATAATAAACTAATAAATTAATAATAATAGGTTATATACTTATAAGTTATAATTTATAAACTTATAAAAAGATAAAACTAATAAACTTATATTGTTGGTTTATTAATAAATAATATACTAACTTATTAATTTATCATGAAGTTATCAACTAATAAATTAATAATAAACTAACATTATAAACTAAGTAACTATTAAACTAAAAAAATTATAAACTTATACAACAACAACTAAATCAAAAAAACAAAAAACAAAGGCCAAAAAAATAATAATAAAAGCCCAGTCCTAGCCCGAGTGGCCCGCCAAGGCTCGGCCCAATGCCTGAGCTTGAGCCAGAGTATTAAACCCGAGCCATATTCCCCTGGGCCTATTCCTGGGCCTGAGCCTACCCCTTCTCCGAAAAGCCTAGTTCGAATTTTTGGCGGGAGCCCGCGGGCCTTAGGCTGGGCTTGGCCCACCCGTGCCACGACCAGGCTGGGTGCAAATTACACCCCTAATGATAACTATGAAAAATGAGGAATTTATGTGAGGCTAGCTGTTCTGCAAAAGTAATCAAACTTGAATCAAAAACCATGTAAAATTTATTAATTGTTGCAATATCTAAACCAAACTAAGCCTTTGTCCCAATCGACTGAGTTCGGCTATCTTAATTCTTTTACGTTATTCTACTATGTTAATAGCCATATATTCAGTTAGTTTTAACAGGTTCATTTTTTTAATCCGGCATTCTATGTCAATTTAGGTCTACTTATTCCCCTACTGTTTTCATTACTTATGATCTTGTACTATTTCTTACACTATGTGTGTTCAAACTATCTTAATATATTTTCTCTTAACTTGTCCTCAATTAATGCAATTCTTACCATTTCATGAATCTTTTTATTCATAATTTTATCTTTTCTAGTCTCACCCCACATACACCTCAACATTCTGATCTGTACGTAAAAGTGCCGTTTTGATTCCGCAAAATACACTATGTTAAGCCTCAAAAATATATTTAATAAATTATTTTGTAGTGTTTTTGTCAACAGCATCATCGGGAGTGATTTAGAAGAAAAAAGGGTATAAAACAAGACGAAAAGGAGATGAGGGACAAAATGGGAATTTCCATAGAAGTTTCATTTGGACGAGATCTAAAAGCGTTCGGACGAAATTGGTTTAGTAAGAAACGCGTCCGGATGGAAAGCTACTGTGGTGAAAACGTTCTAACGAACGTACATACAAAATATTGATAGAAAGAAGTGCGTCTAGACGGACGAGTCTAGCGTCCGAATGAAACCTAAAAATGTCCAGATGGAATATCTAGCGTTTAGATGGGGCACGCAGGTAGAGTTGAACTTGGAAACTGAAACTATTGGCGGAAAGCTCACCTATAAATAGGTGGCCTGGGTTCATTATTCGGGGATACCTGGTTTTAGAAGACAAAGGATTGAGGGAAGCTAGGAGGCCAATCTGGTAGGCTCGAGATGTGTCAAAAAGTAGAAGACGGAGGCTCGAGAGTTTGTTCTTCTTCAACTTTTCATGCTTTCTAGTCGCAACATGAGCGGCTAAGCTATTTTTGTTCTTAAGGGATGATGCGTCCCTAGCTCGGTATTCTTAGGAGTAGTTTAAACTCGTTTGTATATTCTTTATTTTGGATTTAATTTGTTGTATGGTTTGAGACGTTGACATTTTGATCAACGAGCTTTTAATTTGATTATCTAGTTCCGTTTTTATTTTTTATGATTGTGAAAATGAGATCATACAACTGTTATATCTGTGCTTTAATATTCGAATGTGAGATACTCTATATTTCGTTAGGATGGGTCGTGCTCTGAACGATCTGTGCCAAAAGCTTAGATAGAGTATGCCAGGTTTGGATTCAAGCTTATCTTCTTGATAATCTTCATCGGTCTTGTAGTCGTGATAGGATTGAATTGAATCGAATAAAGATAAACTAGAATTTGAATGAAACTAAGAGTTACTAGTTAGGGAGGATTCTAAACCTTTAAAAATCTCTTTCCCACTTAAATTTTAAAACTTTAATTTCTTAGGTTTTTAGTTTAATTAGAATCATAATCTAAATTAAATTCTTTTTTCTTAAAAAAAATTATTAATAAAATATTTATAATTAAATCATAATCGCATTCAAATCCCTGTGAACGATATTCAGATGTTAGCCACTATTCTACGAGTTAGTAGTTAAAATAATATTTTAAATAATTATTTTTGATATAGTACGACACGAACCAATTTTTGGTGCCGTTGCTAGGGGATTTAATTATGACTACGATTTATTCATTAAATATTTTTGTTCTTGATTTTTCAGTTCTTATAAGACTGTAGTGAGTTACAATTCTTCATTTTTTAGGTTTTTCGAAGATTGACAATGGCAGAAGTTTGAAACAAACAGGTGCAAAGACAAGCAAAGAGTGTTATCTTTGTCCACGCACTATGAGTTATAAATTTTGTCTTTGTTTCAAATCCACGAAAACTAGATTTAGGGGGTTTGTAGTCCATCGCTAGAATTTCTTTTGTGCATGCTCGACCTTCGATCTTCTTGCCCAGTTTTAGCGCCCATTGACCCTGAAATTGAACACACTTTTCGAACAGCCCAACGAGCTTCACTCACGTCACATACTGCACCCACTACCATGGCAAACCAACTTTTGGACGAGCCGCATGTCAAATCTCTGATTGAGTACTTGTGAGACCCTGACCTATTTTATTTTTGAAATAATTTCAGGATTGACGGAGTTAGAGTTAATCTTTGACCTCGGGTGTTGGGGTTTGTGCTTCTTCACAGTAGAACAACAGGTGCGTATTAGTTTTACGCTTGTTCGGGTTCCGTTGATGCTTGTTTGGTTTGGTTTAAGGCTTAAAAACCTGCTTCAGAGCAGAAAAACACTCTGCCCAGAAGTTCGGTTGACTGGAGGGCTTGGCCTAGTCGACTGAACCAAAAATTTGGAGTTTGATCGACTGGACATGGGGGTTCGGTCGACTGAACCGTGGCGGTGGACGTTTTTGAGGTTTCCAGTAGGTTTTTCAGTTGACTGAACTGGGAGTCCAGTCGACTGAACTGAGAATTTTGGTGTTTTTCTATAAATATCTAAGGCTGATATATTTTTATGGAGCTTTCATCCAAGCTAAGTTTTGGTTCTCTCTGCCTTCTCTCTAGATTTTGAGGGGCCTGGGGCTCAGTTTTTAGCTAACCGTCTATGGATCCTCGATGTTGGTGCTGGGGGCATCGCATATATCTGGATAAAATTTAGTTTCCTCGAGGTTTGGTTTTCGAGGCGTCGGATTTTGACCCAACGAGGTAGGATTCTAGACCTACTGCTGTTATGAGAGTGTTATATGTAATTATATGTGTTTTCACCGAGTAAAAAACGCATCAAATGTCATATTTTCTGTTTAAACCTTATTTTTCTGATAGAAAGCATGTTGTTCACTTTTCTTGGCTTACAATACTGTATGACATGTGGTAGTATGAGTTTCAAAGGGTTTTTTTGAAAACGGTGGAAAAATGGTGATTTGTGAAAAATTTCTACACTTGGTGTTTTGGAGGTTTGGAACTCGCTTTCGGGGTTGAGTCTCAGGTTTTGACACGTTTTGTTGAAAATAGAGAAAAATATTTTGAAAATATTTTGTTGATCTCCATGTTGATGGATGGATCTATATACATGTGTAATGCATTGTTTTTGAGAAAATATTTTCGTAGTTGAGCTACGGTATTGTTTTTAGAAGATTATCTAGATGTACCGGGATGATGTGTATTTGGCACGAGTTGCCCTCAGTGGAAGTCCGAAAACGTGCGCAGTGTAGGTACCTTTGTTATCCTTCGGGGTAGTTCCCGTAAAGAAGGTCGGTTTGGGTGCTCTTTTTTCTCGGGTTGTTGGGCCCGTAAAGTTAGTTTTTACGTTGTGGTGCTCCGTATAGAACTTGCCATTACTTAGCAGGCTCCGTATAGAACTCAATCATAAGCAAACAAGCTTAACACGTCTATAGTTGTTATCTTTGTCTGTGTGACAGAGTCGGTACATAGGATCATATTCTTCTTCTTTTTCAACGATGGTACATTCTGTGAGGGAACGATGTTTTGATTACTGTTTTTCTTCAACTGTAAAATATGATTTTGCATTGTTAAAATGCTTAGTTGTGAAGGAAAAATAGTTTTGGGAGTCTGATGGAAAACTTGAGATTTTATGATATAAAACCTTTTGGCTCTGAGGTTGAGTTCGCTCCCACTATATGATATGCATGGTTTTGAAGATGAAAATGTGGGATTTTATGAAGTAAAACCATTTTGAGGTCTATGTTAGCCTGATGGACAACTTATGATTTTGGGTTGAAAAAACTTTTTTAGCTCATGTGGTTGAGCTTGTTTGCTTATGATTGCATAACCTGCTTTACAGATTTATCATCTGTTTCTATTGGGCTTCGACTCACGATGTGGAATTTTACTGTAAAACCTTTTCAGGTAAGCGTGGTCCTGTAGGTTGACCCGGTGGTGCCTGGAGGTGGATGATGACAAGATGTCTGTTTTGTCTTGATAAGTAGCTTATACCTGTCGTATATGTTTCATGTTTATTTGTAACATGTTGTAAATCGTATACTATGATTATGGATGTATGCATGTTTTAATGCTTTCGAGAGAACCTTGGGTTGGTTATTGTTTTCTGTAGTTTCTTTCTATGTTTTTTCTTGTTGGGATCAACGGCTTTCAAATGGGATTTTCAAATGGTTTTGCTTTACATAAACCTTTGTGCTTCGAGGTAGATTTTGGAACGGCCTAAGCTTATTTTAAAATGAAAAGATTTTCGTATACAAAACGCATATTTTGTTTTTAAAGGCTTAGCTTATGAGGTTGTAACTGTAGTCTTTTGGCTACTCTTTTAAATCAATAAACTCTCGGTAGTACATTTTTACAAAGGTGTTGGCCTTATTTGGTCTTCTGGTTTTAAATCCCTTTTGTTTGAGTGGTTTGGTGGTTGTTCAGTAGCTTTTCGCGTGACCCAGAGTTTGGGGCGTGACAGTACTTCACTCTTTCGGAGTACGTATCACCTTTCTGTCTCCAGCCTGCTGTAGTTGGAGCCACGCACAATGAAATCAAATTCAACATCATTCAAATGCCCCCATCTTTCTGTGGATTTGGTAATAAGGACCCATATAAATAAATCAATGAATTTCTAGAAATCTACTCAACAGTCAAAATGAGTAATTTCTTTGACGAGCCCCTTAAAATGAAATTATTCTCGTTTTTCCTTGAAGATAAATCCAAATACTGGCTTAATTCTATAGAATCGAACACTATCACTACTTGGGCTAAACTTCAATAGAAATTCTTTAAAAAGTATTTTTTATAGACAAAACCAACCAAATTAGACGTGCCGTCACGACTTTCACTTAACTCGATGGCAAGACCTTCTATGAGACTTAGGAACGCCTTAAGGATCTTATTAGAGACTGCCCTCATCATTAGGTGCCTAAATAGAAACTAGTCCAGTGATTCTATGACGGGTTGACACGTGAACACCGTCAGTTTGTCGGTGCATCTTGTGGTGGAACATTCATGTTGGAAAAAGAGAATGAGGCTAGGAGTCTTTGTGAAAGCTTGAGTGAAAATTCCCAACACCAAGCCTCATCCTCTCACATCGATCGATCTATGACCTCCTCCACCTCAAAATCCTGAGGCATGTACGAGATTTCACAGACTCCCGACTTAGTTGCCACATTGACACAAACCTTGAGTCAGCTTCTATCCAATGGTTCCACAGTAGCACCTGCTCCTCTATCCCCCGCCTTTACAGGCCCGTGTGTATTGTGCGCCAATTTGGCCCACTTTGTATCCGATTGTCCATCTGCTGCGCAATACCCCTTGTTTATGAAAGAATAGGTCAATGCAGCCCAGGGTTTCTCCCATCCGGGTAATGATCTCTTTTCGAATACCTATAACTCGAGTTGGAGGAATCACCTGAACCTCTCCTGGTGACAACCCAATCAGGGTAACATGCCAGCACCACCACTAAGATCGACCTTTCCTCTAGGCTACAGTTAGCCAACCTATCCACCCCCTGTCCATCAAATCGCACCTCCACCATCTCTTCGAAACATTGCGTTTGAGGACAAGGTGTTGAAAGCCTTGCAAGAACTAGATATGAGAACTCTGCTGTTAAGCTCTCATTCTCAGTCCATTGCGAAGCTCGAGACACATGTAAGCCAATTAGCTGCAGTTATGAGACGACGAGAGGATAGTAAACTCCCAAATCAATCAGTAACTAATCCTAAGGGTCAGTTTCCCTTAGAGAGCCAGCCAGCTTCTTCTAATGGCTTTCACGAGCAGGCACTGGTAGTTATTACCTTGAGGAATGGGCGCGAGCTTGAGACTAGCTCTGAGAAGCCTGCACCACCCACAATCCCTAGTAATCCAGAGCCGTCTGACGGCTCTAAGACAAACTATTCTTCCTCATCTCCTACACCGTCAGCACGAGCTGACACACCCCTGCTTCCTCTTACTACCTCCCACGAGCCACTGATGGCTCCTATTCTGCCTCCATCTGAGTCTCGTGCTCTTTTTCCTATGCATGTCAATAAGCAGCCACCTTTTGAAAAAAGAGGAGCCGCACTCGAAGCGTGCTCAATCTCTACAAGCAAGTCAAGATTAATCTCCCACTCCTCGATGCCATAAAGCAAGTTCCTTCTTTCACTAAATTTTTAAAAGATCTTTGCACCCAAAAGCGTAAGTCTAGAACTAACATTCCAAAGAAAGTCCTCTTCACCGAGCAGGTTAGCATTGTCATAGGACACAACACCATTTCCTTCCCAAACTCAAAACCTGGGGACTCCTACCATTTCTTATGTCATCGGCGATCAGTTGATCGACCATGTCCTTCTCGACCTAGGAGCTAGTGTCAACCTTCTTCCCTACTCGATGTATGAGCAATTTGGGTTAGGAGGGCTCAAACCGACACCGGTCACGCTTCAGTTAGTCGATCGGTTCGTTAAAGTACCCCGAGGAATCATCGAGGACGTACTTGTCAAAGTGGACAAGTTCCTTTTTTCTGTTGACTTCATCGTCCTCGACACTGAGCTCAACCCTTAGTTTAGGCACCAAACTCCCATCATCCTTAGCAGACCTTTCTTGGTTATGACCAACACTTGCATTTGTTTTCGCATATGAGTGATGGATATCTCCTTCGAAAATATGAAAGTGCGCTTAAACATCCTCTATACCTCTTAGCAGCCTCCACATCACTACGACTATTTTGTAGTTGACGTAATCGAAAAGGCCACCGAATCAGCACTACCCTTCATATTTGGTGATGATCCTTTAGAGACATGTTTAGCATACTTTTGAGCCGACACCTTCGATGTCGAGCGGTCCATGGGTGAGGTCACTTCTCTTCTTGAGTCCGCCAGCTATGTCGACACTCCAGCGTGGAGGTCTCGATTTGAGCCCTTACCACCACTATCCTCAATCCCTGCTATGGCCTCTCTAGATTCACCACCAGATTTTGAGCTAAAACCACTCCCAGCTTCGCTCAAGTACATATTCCTCAGGCCCAATAGCACCTTACCCTCCATCATTGCCTCTAATTTGACTTCCGACTAGGAGTCCCAACTTGTTGAGGTTTTGAAAAACCATAAAGGATCTATAAGGTGGTCAGTCGCCGACTTGAAAGGGATTCATCCCTCTGTTTGTATGTTTACATTCATCGCAAAGATGATGCAAAATCGACTTAAAAAATGCAGCAGAGACTCAACCCAAACATGAAAGAGGCTGTGTTAAAGGAGGTCATAAAATTGCTCGATGCGGGTATCATTTATCCCAACTCTGATAGTAAATGGGTGAGCCTGACCCAAGTTATTCCTAAGAAATTCAGATTCACCATTTTGCAAAATGACAAGGAAGAGTTGATACCACTCGTACCATGACAGGTTGGTGATTTTGTATTAACTATCGTAAATTAAATGCCACCACTAGAAAAGATCATTTCTTGCTGCCCTTCATTGACCACATCTTAGAGCGGCTAACGGGTCAAAGTTATTTTTGCTTCCTAGATGGTTACTACGGGTATAACTAGGTGCCCGTCTATCCCGAAGACGAGGAGAAGACCACATTCACCTATCTATTCGGCACCTTTGTCTATCAGTGTATGCCTTTTGGATTATGTAATGCACCCGCGACTTTTCAACGATGTATGATGGCCATATACTCCTACATGGTCAAGAAATTCCTAAATGTCTTAATGGATGACTTCTCTATGTTTGGGTCCTCATTTGATGATTGTCACCAAAATTTGACGAAGGAACTCAAACGATGTATGGAGACAAATTTAGTGCTTAGTTGGGAAAAGAGTCATTTTATGGTTCAATAGGGTATTATTCTAGGGCATATCGTGTCCAAAGGGGGATTGAAGTTGACAAGGCTAAAGCCGACCTCATTTCAAAACTTCCTTCCCATGCATTTGTTCGGTAGGTCCGTTCTTTCTTAAGGCATGCAAGCTTCTCTAATAGTTTCATAAAAGACTTCTCTAAGATCTCCAAACTACTCAGCGATCTTCTCACGAAGGACTCACCTTTCATCTTCGACGAATCCTTCTTTCGAGCTTTTAAGCAGCTTCGAGACTTCTTGTCCACTGCACCCATTATGTAGTCACCCGACTGGTCACTGTGAGTGTAATGTGATCCCAAGAGGAGGGGTGAATTGGATATTAAAATTTTTTTTTTTCAAGATATTCAACTTAAAGCATGCAATATATATTTTCTTGATCTCAAGTGGATAAACAAATATTCAAACAATTATAAATATAAAGAGTTTGAGAGTTAAAGAGAATGAAATCGAGATTTTTACAAGGTTCGACGCACCGGTCTACGTCCTTGCCTCTAGCAACACGCTTAAGGATTTTCACTAATCTATCTTTATAGGCGGAGATGCCTCTCTCCTTCACAAGGTGGAGAAACCTTTACACCAAGAGCGTAGGAGCTCTTAAACCCAAGTAATATTCTCTCACTTGAACAAGGCTATGACCAAGTTTTAACAATTATTTGAAGAGAAGAGTGTACAAGAATGGGCTCCTTCAATGAACAAGTGAGTACAACAATATAGCACACTAATTTACTCTCAAGGAATATATCAAATGAAGCTCAATGAGATTTTTTAAAAATTTCTCACAAGTATAAGTAAGAATATGAAATATGAGTGCACAAATATGAGTATTAAATGAGTATTTTCTTTGAAAAGCTTCTTGTAGTAGTTTGTATTGATGATATGGTCTTTTTATAGCTAAAATTTTGAGCTATCCGTTGTGGCTGAAGAGTTCCTATAAAAACTAGCCATTATTCTGTCAGAATAGTACTTCAGCAACATTCAGTCGACTGAGGGCATAATTCTTGTCGATTGAGTTTAAGGGGTCAGTCGACTGAACCTTTTAAGGTTCCTCAAGATGATTTTCCAGAAACTTTCTCAGTCGACTGGTATTGATATTTAGTCGACTGAACCATTGAGGTTCATCAAATTGATTTTCTAATAGGTTTTTCAGTCGACTGATTTATGAATTCCGTCGACTGAACCTTTGAAGTTCAGATTTCATATTTTAAAGATCATTTTATGAAAGATTTGAATGAACAAAAAGATCTTTGAGAGTTTTGATATGTTAATGACACAAGGTAAACTTCTTTAAAAAGATTCTTAATCTAAGCTTAATCTAAGCACAAGTTTAGTTCATTCATAAAGCAATTTTATCCTTTTAGGAAAGAGATATGCATGAGTTCTATCTTTTTATTTTTGGGTTTCTATGAGTTTCAAAGGATATATTGAAAAAGTAGTGAACTTACATTGATCCTATCTTTACAATACAAATAAAACCTTAAACTAAGTCTTCAATCCTTCGCCTTTTGCATTGTTTCAAGAACTTGTTATTGAAGTATTTGACTTGAATATGCTTCATGGTTTTGAATTTGTATCTTTAATTATGCTTAACATGTGTTTTCGATAAATGGTCTCAATTTGCATAATTAGATACTTTGGTTTGTTATCATAAAAAAATGGTCGTTGAAGTCTTGTTAGGCCAACAATCTCCCCCGTTTTGATGATGAAAAAACAAGGAGCAAAAGGATGTAGAAAAGTTACAAAATGTTCCCCCTCACAATAAGCATGAGCGAATAAATATGTTTGAGAGTTTTAATGACTCCCCTTCACAATAGCATATTTTGAAGACTTAACAATATGATTTCATTTTTATGAGCAATGTAAGTATTTCATATATATGTTCAAGAATCAACGATATATCATTCACATTTATCCATTTAATATGACGAGTCGTGCATTAAAGTTCAACCATCCAGGATATGCATATATATTTAAAAAGATACATTCAATGATTGAACATCCAAACTATACATATAAGTAAAAAACATTCACTGTTTAAAAGGTTTGCAATAAGTACATCCATTTTTTAAAAAGATAAGCAAATTAAAAAAATAAGCATCTGTTTTGCTTCCATTGCTTCCATTGCTTCTCCCCCTTTTTGTCATGATTAAAAAGCGAGGGACCTGGAAGAATCGTCGTCGTCAGCATCCTCGGTATCGGTGACCTCGTCATCACCTCCATCATCACCATCGGTGTTCTCATTAGGTGAAGAAGCGGAATATGGTGGAACCCCTAGAGCATCTTCAATGCGAGTAAGGCGATTTTGGACTGACGTGCATACGTTTTGAATTTGAGTGAGGCGAGTGTGGACTTTCTTGATTTCCCCTTTGATTTCTTTGGTAAAGGATTTTACGAAGCGCTTTAGAAAAGTTTTGGTGGAGGGATCTAATGGAGGATCAACTGTAGGAGTAGAGGTAGGAGAAGGAGGAGAGGCATGAGAAGGAGGATCGGCGTGATCATGAGTCTGCTCTTCATCCTCATCATCGACATCCACAGGGGATGCTTCTCGACCACTTTTAGGAATCCAAGCTCCATCGTCTAAACGATATCCCATAAGTCGTAGAGATTTGTCATTGAAGAAGTCAGTGGGTTTAGGAGGATTGAAGTTCGATGGTGAAGGAGAGAAACTAAAAGACTCGAAGAGACGTGTAACATGGGCACCATATGGGAGAGTGTGGCGCATGGTGCTTTCGCGGGAAAGCATCCACATACATACAAGAGAGGGAAGATCAAGGCGTCTCCAGGTGTAGATACACCACATAATGAAGCAATCGAGATATGAGATATAATTGCAAGATCCACTGCGAGGAAGAATATTGTAGGTGATAATGAGATGGATGAGTTTGGCTTCTAGTTCAAGGTTGGCATATTTTGGGGTGAGAGAAAAATTTATCACCTGTGCATTTACGACCATGGGAAGAAATTCTTGACGAGTAAACTCTTGGTCCATGATCTAATTTGATGATGGTCGAGGACAGATGAAATCGCCTCGACCCATCCCAAAAAGGTTAGCAATGACTTTGTCAGAGAATCGGTATATTTTCCCAAAAGAGGTATGTGGAAAAGTAAATATGTCGATCATTGGGGTTAGGTTTGAGTTCTTAGGTGATATTTGCATAGAACAATCCAACATGAGGAGTGAAAATTCCCGTAGGTTGATAAAACAAGAAGGGAGCCCAAACCATATTAGCAAAGAGGCGACATAAGTTCGAAAAGTAGCGATGCCTGAATTCCATGTCGAAAAACTTACCAAAAATGGGATCAATGGTGGAAAGATGATTCGTATAGAGATCCTTAGCCCTAGATGAGGCGAAAAGTTTTTCGATTTGTTCCGATGATGAACCGGCAACCCCTTTCCCTTTTCCTCCCTTGGTTCTTGGCGGCATTGTGAGATTTGGAAGGATGTGGTGATGGAGAGAAGAGG
>JAOTRH010036597.1:0-20550 GCA_034768845.1 Heliamphora exappendiculata
AACTACAGCAAGTCTTCCATCACCTCTGTAACTAGGTCAACTCATCATGCTCACCTGAAAAGGTTTTACAGTAAAATCTCACACCGTGAGCCGAAGCCCAATAGAACATAGACAATAAAACTGTAAAGCAAACTATGTAATTACACACACAGGCTTAACCACGGAGCCAAAAAGGTTTTCCTTCCAAAGTCACAAGTTTTCTGTCAGACTATCACAAGTCTCAAAAAGGTTTTATCTCATAAGATCCCACATTTTTCATCCTTCAAACTATGCATATCATCATAACAGATATCATGCCACAGTTAAGGTAAAGCTGTAAATAAAACAGTAAGCTCCACTTTGGCCACTCAGCCGAGGAGAAAGATATAAATGTAGTCCTATGTACCAACTCTGTCACATCAACAAAGGTAACAACTATAGACACTTGTCCATTACCCTCGACCCGTAGGTTTAGTAATGACAAGTTCTATACGGAGTTACAACAATAACGCCATTAATGGAGGCAACCGACTTAGTTTACGGGGTCACACCCGAGGGCACTAAGCACCCACACAACCACTTAGTTAACGGGACCACAACCCAAGGCAACTAAGCACCCACCAACCTCATTTACGGGGATTAACCCGAAGGCTTGTAGGGACCTACTATGCGCACATTTTTGGATTTACACCGAGGAGCAATGGAAGCCCAACTCAACACACACACTGCCACGGTACATCTACGGAGAACATTTTAAAACCCCCGTAGCTCAACTACGAAAACCTGTAAAATGATTTATACAGCACATGTATAAAAAGAGATCCAATCTATCAAAATGGAGATCTAAAACCATTTCCAACAAAATGTTTAAAAGGTGAGGCTCAACCCCGTGGGTTAGCTCCAAACCTCCAAAAGCACGTTTTTCACCCGATTTCACAAATCACCGTTTTCAAACCTCCTTTTGAAAACTACGAATACCACATACCTGATACTTGCATACAACCGAGAAAAGGCGTAAAAAACTCCCCTTTTACCCAAAAACCACTGTTTAAAACATGTAAATAACATTTCATGCATTTCTACCCGGTGCAAGCAAGTATAACTGCATATAACACTCTCATAACAGTAGTAGGTCTAGAATCCTACCTCAGAGAGTCAAGAACTCAACGCCTCAAAACTGAACGGTGCCAGAACGAGAATTCGATTGGATGGATGCGAAGCCCTCGGCCCCGATAGCAAGGATCCACGAAGGAATCAACAACAAACCAAGCCCCGGGCCCTCAAAGCTAGAGAGACGGAGGAGAAAAGGGGTTTTTAGGTCTGAAGAAAGGTTTTTATCCCAAAACACTGCCACTGGAGCTTTTATAGAAAACCAAAAATAGCACTGTTCAGTCGACCGAACTAAGTGAGTTCAGTCAACCGAACTCCAGATCTACGGTTCAGTCGACCGAACTGGACCCCCCAGTCGATCGAACTCCATAGCAGTGGCGTACTGGAATTCGCTACTGTTGTTCAAGCAAAAACCAACCCAACCCACCTAACCAAGGTTTGGGAAAGCATAAAACACATTTACACATGATTTTCTTCAACTTTAAAGCATAAATCATGCATCGATGCTATCATATACAGGAATAAAAGCGTCACGTATATGGAGTCAATACATAGGATCTTATTCTTTTTTTCCACGATAGTGCATTCCGTGAGGGAACAACGTTTTTGGTTACTATTTCTCCTTCAACTGTAAAATGTGTTTTGCATAGTATAAATGCTTGATTGTGAAGGAAAAACTATTTTTGAGGTTTGCGGGAAACATGGGGTTTTATGACGTAAAACCTTTTGGGATTGTGGTTGAGTATGCTTCCACTATTTATGATTGCATATTTGTTGCTTTACAGCTTTACTATCTGTTTCTATTGGGCTTCGAGTCACGGGTGGGATTTTCTGTACAAAACCTTTTTCAAGTGATGATGTGGATGATGATCATGAGTAGCTCTGGTGGTGCCCGTGGTGGCAGAAGACTATTATAGTTTTTCTTTTTGGTATGCCTGTTCCAGAAGGCAGGTTTGTACGCCAAAAGGCGATATACTGTATGCATGCTAGAACTATATGTCTTTTATTTACGAGAGATATCTTTTATTGGGTTTTCCATTGGTTTCAGTGGGAAAATTTAAATGTATGAAAACTTATATTTTCATATAATTGGTGTTTAGTAGTTTTTCACGTGACCTTGGATTTTGGGGCGTGACAACTTGGAATCAGAGCTCTTGGTTCAAATACCCAAGAGCCTTGGGAAAAGGGGTTTATCACCTGGTGAGGTTGATTATATATGCTTGCTTGCATGTGTTTAAATGTTGGTTTGTAACATGTTAATAGCTTTTTGAGCGTGGTAGTTGTGTATATGTGGGTATGGAGGTTGAATCTCAGGATTGATAAGTCTTACCTAAGGGCATTTGGAATAACAGATTTGGAAGCCAAGTTAGAAGCGCATTTGACCGATGTGTTTTCTATAAGGGAATCTGAATAGGTTATCCAAATGGACGAATCTGTCTTGTTAGTTCTCCTCGGTATATGAGATGTGTTTGCATAACCTTAAGTGGCTACGTGATAGCATGCTTATGTGCGTTATGTGTTTCTGTTACGTAGTAACATGTTGTAGGAAAGCTTATCCTGTTTATATTGCTTCCTATAGAACTATGTCTACGCGGGGCGCGTGGGGACGGGGTCGTGGCCGAGGTCGTGCTTATGTTTAGGTTCCAAAAGAGGGAGACGTTCATGCCCCCACAGGAACAAGTGGGCAGTGCTGACGTTGTCCAGGAGATGCTTGCCACTATGCAAGCTATGGCAGAAGCAACCAGGGCTAGCGTACGGGTTCCTGAACCAAGGGCTTCTGTGGCTATGAGGGAATTTTGGCGGTTGGATCCTCCAACCTTTGCTGGGTAGCCAGACCCCAAAGTTGCTACTGAGTGGTTGGAAGTGACCACGTCGATCTTCGATACTCTGGATATCGAGGAGGATGCTTTGCGGGTAAAGTTGGCGGCGTTCCAATTGTTAGAAGATGCTAGAGAGTGGTGGAAGTTTGCCAAGACCACGGTGGATGAGACGTAGGTTGCTTTCACGAGAGTCTTTTTGGAGAAGTATTTCCTGAGATCTTTGACAGATACATAACGAGAGGAGTTCCTTTCCCTTGTTCAGGGGAATCTGTCTGTGGTCCAGTATGAGGCCAAGTTTGCGAATCTGTCACCGTTCGCACTAGAGATGGTATCGATAGAGGAGTTGCGCACTCGGAGGTTTGAGAGAGGACTTCGACCTGCTATCAAGGATAGGGTTACAACTCTGGATGTAGAGGTGTATATCAAGCTGGTGGAAGCTGCTATCCGAGTAGAGAACTCATTAGCAGACAGCCGCACGATTAGAGAGAGCAGGAGCCAGCACGACAGTGGAGATGCACAGTTCCAGAGGCACGGGAAAAAGCGCCAGAGGTCGTCTGGACCTAGTTCTCATGTTGCCAGATCGTATCAACCGCAGTTGTTTGCACTTACACTTTCAGTGGCCTCGACATGAAGGCCAGAGCATAGAGGGTTGATCTGTTATAGATGCGGACAACCGGGACATCGTTCAATTGAGTGCCCACATAAAGGCCAGACTCAGAGTTCAGCGCCCGTCCAGTCACAAGCGAGAGACCCACCTATCTGTTTTGGGTGTGGTCAGTCTGGGCACTTTCCCAGATACTATCCCAGAGAGGGGAATGTCCACGGTGCAATAAAACCACCAGTTGCTTCATCTGTACAGAGGCAACAGGCTCTGTAGCAGCCTCAGGCTCAGACTTCTTGGTTTGCAGAAGGAGGTTCTTTAGCTCAGTCAGTGAGGCAGCCATCAACTCAGGGTTATGGTGGGCAAACCAGGCCACGACAGGCCAGGGCTCATGTTGTTACCGATCGCAGTGCTTCCAAAACACCAGTTGCATTTGATGCTGCTGTTACACGAGCCAAGATCAGAGGTACTTTTTTAGTCTTTAGATCATGGGCCAGTGTTCTTATCAACACCGAAACATCACATTTGTTTATATCATCTTCTTTTGCATCTACTTTAGGGCTAGACATGGACTGGTTGGGTGGTACTATGAGCGTGGAGACCCCAGTTAGTGGGAGCGTGACGTTGAGTCTTGTCTGTAGATTCTGCGTGTTGGATTCGCCGGTCGTTGTTCAGAGTTTGACTTTGTTATTTTAGACATGACCACGTTTGATGTTATCCTAGGGATGGACTGGCTGACTACCTACCGTGCCTTTATAGATTGTGAGCGACGGAGAGTGTCGGTCTGTATGCCGGAGGGTGACTGCTTTTACTTTGTAGGTGATCGGGATGAGGGCTTGATGTCTATGCCCAGTGTCACTCGGGTTCAAACAGATTTGGGTTTTCTCTTTTCTACGCTCAGGTTGGATAGGCTGGTTGGAGTTCGAGGGTTGTTACCTCCTATGGTGTGCGACTATCTGGATGTCTTTCCTAATGATTTATTTGAGTTTCCACCGGGTCGAGATGTGGAGTTCTCTATTGATCTTATTCCAGAAGCGGCTCATATCTCTATGCCATCATTTTGCTTTGCACCAGCTGAGTTGAGAGAACTCAAGGTGCAGTTGCAGGAGTTGCTAGACAAGGGGTTTGTGTGGCCGAGTACGTCGCCGTGGGGAGCTCCAGCTTTGTTCGCGAAGAAGAAGGATGGGTCTTTGAGGTTGTGTATAGACTACAGGAAGTTGAACCAGGTAACGGTGAAGAATAAGTATCCGATGCCGAAGATTGATGACTTGTTTGATCAGTTGAGGAGGGTCCCGCTACTTTTTGAAGATTGACTTGAGGTCAAGGTATCATCGGCTGAGGATTAGGGATGAGGACATAGTGAAGACTGCCTTTCGAACTCGCTATGGTCACTACAAATTTTTGGTTATGCCGTTCGGTCTGACGAATGCTCCGGCTACATTCATAGGTCTAATGAACCGTATCTTCCACCCTTATCTGAACAGTTTTGTGGTCGTGTTCGTGGATGACATTCTTATCAATTCACTCACAAGAGAGATGCACGAGGAGCATCTGCATGTTATCCTACAGCTTCTGAAAGAACATCGGTTATATGCGAAGTTCGAGAAGTGTGAGTTCTGGATGACGGAGGTGAGATTCCTTGGGCATGTGGTGTCGAAGGATGGGGTATCAGTGGACTCGACGAAGACTGATACAGTGACGGATTGGCAACGACCGAAGAACATTTTTGAGATCCATAGTTTTCTGGGTCTAGTGGGTTATTATCGGCGGTTTGTGAAGGACTTTTCTAGGCTTGCAGCACCGATGACGCGTTTGACGCGGAAAGGAGTCACGTTTGTGTGGAGCGAGTCTTGTGAGTCAGCTTTCTAGGAACTGAAGAGGAGATTGACCAGTGTGCCAGTGTTGATTATTCCTGAGCGAGGTTTGGGTTACACCATGTACTGCGACGCATCACATGAGGGTTTGGGTTGTGTTTTGATGCAGGAAGGCAAGGTTGTGGCTTATGGATCCCGACAGTTGAACACGCACGAGAGGAATTACCCGACACATGATCTAGAGTTGGCAGCCGTGGTCTTTTCCTTGAAGACATGGCGTCACTATCTTTACGGTGAGCATTTTGAGGTCTTCTTTGATCACAAGAGTCTAAAGTACTTGTTTTCGCAGAAGGACTTAAATCTTTGCCAACAAAGATGGATGGAGTTATTGGAGGACTACGACTTTGATTTGCAGTACCATCTGGGTAAGGCAAATGTCGTAGCTGATGCGCTTAGTAGGAGATCTTATAGCTTGTAGGCTTCTGTGGCCTTACGAGAGTGGGACATGCTTGGAGACGTTAGGGAGTTTGATTTGTGTCTCGGGGAGACAAGGGGAGGTGCGACCTTATATTTAGTAGCTTCACAGCCCACATTGGTTGCATGCATGTTAGAGGCTCAGAGGACCGATCAGGAGGTTCAGATGATACGGGACCGCATTGCTAGTGGAAAGGACACAATAGGGTGGACGGTGGGTTCAGATCAGAGTTTGAGGCTGACAGGGCGAATGTTTGTACCAGAGTCGTGTCGTGCTGAGGTGCTATATGAGTTTCATCACTCACGTCTTGCAGTGCATCCGTGAGGCACGAAGATGTATCATGACTTGCATCATCAGTTCTGGTGGACGGGAATGAAGAGAGATGTGATCGGTTTATTTCTCAATGCCTTACTTGTCAGCAAGTAAAGGTGGAACACCATAGACCAGCAAGATTGTTGTAGCCGTTGCCTATATTTGAGTGGAAGTGGGAGAATATCACGATAGATTTTGTATCAGGATTTCCTCGATCGCCGGCGGGACATGATGCTATTTGGATTGTGGTTGATAGGTTGACGAAGTCTGCGCACTTTCTCCCTAATCGAGTGAGAGATCCAGTGGACAGATTGAGTAGACTGTACATCCGAGAGATAGTCCAACTACATAGAGTACCTGTGACTATTATTTCTGATCGAGACCCGCGCTTTACATCGCGCTTTTAGCAGAGTCTCCAGGTGGCTTTGGGGACGAACTGGACTTTTAGCACTTCTTTTCACCCACAGACTGACGGTCAGTCTGAGAGGACCATCCAGATTTTGGAGAACATGTTGAGAGCTTGTGTGCTTAATTTTTGGAGTTCTTGGGAGGATCATCTATCATTAGCAGAGTTTACATACAACAATAGTTACCAGTCCAGTATTGGAATGGCACTATATGAGGCTCTGTATGGTAGACCGTGTAGGTCGGCTATTTGTTGGACAGAGGTGGGTGAGACCAGTGTTTTGGGACCCGACTTAGTACGGGAGACGACGGAGCAGATTGCAGTGATTCGTCAGCGTCTGGTGACAACTTAGAGCCGCCAAAAGAGTTATACAGATCAGAGGAGGAGACCTTTGGAGTTTGCAGTGGGAGATCATGTGTTTCTGAAGGTCTCGCCACGTAGAGGGCTGATGAGATTTGGTCGTCGCGGGAAGCTATCACCACATTTTATTGGACCCTTCGAGATTCTGGAGAGGATTGGGGTGGTAGCATACCGTTTGGCCTTACCACCTCAGTTAGCATCTGTGCACAACATCTTTCACATTTCGATACTTCAGAGGTAAGAGCCCAATCCTTCACATGTGTTAGATTGGGCTGAGCTGTAGGTTGATGAGAATGCCACATATGAGGAACGCCTGGTGAGAATTCTGGATACAATGGAGCCAGTGTTGCGGGAGAGAACGATTGCGTATGTTAAAGTTCAGTGGCTTTATCACGGGGTCGAGGAAGCAACTTGGGAGCTTGAGTCTGGGATGCGTGCTAGATACCTAGTCCTGTTTACCTCGTGACCTTGTAGAGAGTTTTGGGAGCGAAATTCCATAAGGGGGGAGAGTTGTGAGATCCTGTATCGCTTTATTTTTGATATATATAAACGATGACATGTTTCCTTCATGTTATGTATATCATTGATGCATGGTTTATGCTTTGGTGTTGTAGAACAGCATGTATAGATGTGTTTTACGCCTTCTCGGACCTTGTTTAGGCTTGTTTGGTTGGCCTTAGAGCAGAAATCCTGAGACCAAAAATAGTAGGTTGAGACCCTTGGGTTCGGTCGACTGGAGGGCTTGGTCCAGTCGACTGAACTAGTTTTCTTGAGTTCAGTCGACTGAACCAGGGGGTTCGATCGACTAAACTGGGCGGTTGCGCATTTTTTGAGGAGTTTCAGTCGACTGAAGTCAGGCCACTGAACTGCCTTTTTACCGAGCTTGTAAGTATTCTAGCCCCTTGAATGTTTGGAAAAAGCTTGTTTCTTCCATTCTCTCTGCCCTCTCTCTACATATTTGACCTGCCCGAGCCTAGTTTTTGACGATCAGCTTGAATTCCTGCTATTCACACTCCTAGCTTCATGTTTGGCCGATCAGATTTTATTCCGACGTGGTTCAAATTTTGGGGCTTTGAGTTTCGACTCGCCGAGGTAAGATTCTAGACCCTACTGCTGTATTAGGGTGTTATATGTAATTGTATGCTTTTTCATCAGTAGAAAATGCATGAAATGTCATATTTATGTTTAAACCTTGGTTTTTTGGGTAAAAAGTATATTTTTTTCTTTTCTTGGTTTATTACATCGTATGACATGTGATTTTATGATTTTCAAATGGTGTTCTTGAAAACGGTGGAAAATAGTGATTTTTGATGAAAATCTCAACACTTGGTGTTTTGGAGGTTTAGAGCTCGCCTTTGGGGTTGAGTCTCAGGTTTTGAAACGTTTTGTTGAAAATGGAGAAAAACATTTTGAAAATGTTTTGTTGATCTCTATGTTGATGGATGGATCTATATACATGTATAATGTATATTTGCAAAAAAGGTTTTGTAGTTGATGCTACAGTTCGATTTTTAGAAGATTATCTAGATGTACCGAGATGACGGGTATTTGGCACGAGTTGCCCTCAGTGAAAGTCAAGAAACGTGTGCAGTGTAGGTACCTTTGTTATCCTTCGGGGTAGTTCCCGTAAAGAAGGTTGGTTTGGGTGCTCTTTTCCCTCGGGTTGTCGCCCGTAAAGTTATCTTTTATGTCGTGATACTCCGTATGGAACTTGTCATTACCTTGCAGGTCTTGAGTGATGCTAGAACTTGGTAATGGGCAGGAGTCTATAGTTGTTACCTCTATCTCCTTGTGATAGAGTCGGTACATAGGATCTTATTCTTTTTTCCCACGATGGTGCATTCCGTGAGAGAACAACGTTTTTGGTTACTGTTTCTCCTTTAACTGTAAAATGTATTTTGCATTGTATAAATGCTTGGTTGTGAAGAAAAAACTATTTTGGAGGTTTATAGAAAACTTAGAGTTTTATGACGTAAAACCTTTTGAGTTTGTGGTTGAGTACACTCCCACTATTTATGATTGCATATTTTCTACTTTACAGCTTTACTGTATATTTTTATTGGGTTTCGGCTCACGGGTGAGATTTTCTGTAAAAAACCTTTTTCAGGTGATGACGTGGATGATGATCATAAGTAGTTTTGGTGGTGCTCGTGGTGGCGGAAGACTGTTATAGTTTTTCTTTTTTGGTATGCATGTTCATGAAGGTAGAATTTATATGCCATAAGGCGATATACTGTATGCATGTTAGAACTGTATGTCTTTTATTTACAAGAGATATCTTTTGTTGGGTTTTTCATTAGTTTCAATAGGCGAATTTAAATGTATGAAAACATATATTTTCATATAATTGGTGTTTAGTGATTTTTCACGTGACCTTGGATTTTGGGGCGTGACATTAGCTGTTTGCATATTAATATTTAATATGAAAATAGATAAATTTATCTGTCTACTTATTTATGCTTAACAGATAAATTTATCAATTACATATTAACACAGATAATGCAAAAAGATAAATTTATCCGTGTTCTTTATACATATTTGGAAGAGAGATAAATTTATTTGCATTCTTTATATGTGCTTTTAATAAGACAGATAAACTTATCTATATTTTTTACACGTGCTTTCAATAAAATAGATAAATTTATTTGTATTTTTTACACATATTTTGAAAATGCACCGATAAATTTATCCGTTCTATGGTATTTTTGTCCCAAAAGGATCTTGCGCGTTAAAAATTTTGTGAAGATGGATCTTGCTCGTTAAAGAATCTTATACTTGATAAAAAATAGTAAATGACCTATAAATTGGACTGTTCACCAATCAAAGTTCACTTTTGTTGAGCTTGATAAAAATAAACTTTAAGGCCTCGTTTGGTAATGCGGTTTAAAAGTTAGATTTTTATTTAACTTGGTACTAATAAAGTATGCGGGATAAAAATGTGAAACTAACCCAGTCACTCCAAGAGAGAGGAAATGGAGATAGAAAGACTTGGGATCCAAACAGAATACCCAGATCGCTATAATTAGGGTGAAACCTCAAGTCAGGAAAATGTACTTTAACGATCTAATCCTCAATCAATGATCCAATCCAAGTGTAAGTGGGTCAGGGTTTCGGTATTGGTGGTCAATCTCTCGATACTTCGGCAGGATTTTGGCATCGAGCCTCATACTCTCTCGATACTTTGGAAAAGTACCTCTCACTCTCAAATCTTTTTTGAAAAACGTACCAAGAGTACGACATTTATAAAGTTCTTCAACTAATGAAATGTTGACATGTTTTGGGACACGTCAGGCCATTTGGAGTTGGCGGTCGCCATATATAGAGTGGGCGGTCGCCACAAAAATCAAGCTTCCAAGGATTTCTTATTGTGGTCGCCACAATGCAAGTTGGCGGCCCCATGGTTGGAGTTGGTGGTCGCCACAATGTAAATGTGAGACCCTGACCCATTTTCTTTGTCAGAGTTTTTTAACACGGGTTTAGTATTTCGTTTTAGCATGTTCATATGCGTTATTATGCATGTTTGGGTTTAGATATGCATGCGGAGTTGGTTCCCGGGGCCATTGGCCGTTGTGGTGCGGGTTTCAAAAAAGAAGAAGATATTTTCATGGCCTATAAATATCTCGCATTAGATATTTTCAAAACTTACAAGTTAAGCTCTCTTTTTCCTTTTCTCTTTGTCTTCTCTCTAACTTCTCATGGGCCCGGGACTCGATTTTCGACGATCAAACAGCGGATCTTTACGATTGCCACGGTGGGCTACGCGTTCATCCGGATGAAATTTCATTCAGGTAAAGTTTAGTTTTACACGTGGATTGAGGCGTCAAGTTTTTGACTCAACGAGGTAGGATCCTAGCCTCTCATATCTTATAAGGCTGCTACGTGTACTCGTGTGTGTTTTTACTAGTTAAAAATGCATGAAAATCAATTTATGTTTCAAAACAACCGGGTTTTGGTTTAAGAGGGGGTTTTGTGTTGTTTCGGTTGGATGGAACCAAGATTTGAATGTTTCTTTCGGTGGTTCTTGATGATTTGAGTTCACATATGTCCGTGGGTGTCGATAATATGCAATTTGGTAGGTTTATGTGTGTTTTGAAGCATCATAGTGAGTGTTTGAGAGTTTTGGGGGCTTGGCACTCAAAAATTGGAAAATCTGGATTTTTCTCGGGTGCTTGCTCACTTGAGCACCCGATGTCCGCTCGAGCGGACTGGCTGTGCAGGGCCATTTGCTTTAAATCATATCTCGCTCATTTAAACTCGAAATTGGGTCGTTCTTGTACTCAAATTGAAGCCCCGAAAGTCTTCTTTCCAATGACACCTCTCTCACAATGAAATTCGTTTTGTATAAAAAAGTTATGATCAAAAGAGTGAGGGTATGTCAAAATTTCTTAACTTTGTTTCACTCATTTTTGGCCAAATGCTTTGAAAAAGGTTCTTTTTAATCCTCAATGGAACTTTTTATCAAATTCCAGGTTCCTTGGGGCGTTGTGGTGTTTTCATGGGCGTGTGGGAGTCCGTGTTTGTTGTGTTGGGCGTGTGGGTGCTTATGTTGGCCGTGTTGGGCATGTGTTGGCCTGGGTTATCATGTGTTGTGACTGGCTCTCCTCTAGTGGCTCTTATTCAATGGAATTATAGGGTTCTATTGACTGAAATCATGAAGAGGGGTGTTAGTCATTTTTCATTTTAGTTGGTTGTGGCGGGGCCGTGGTGGCTTGTTGTTTGTTGTCATCCTCGGGGATGACGTGGGTTGTTTTAGCATGGCGTTGGTGCGCGAGTGTGTGCATGGTGTCTATACATCGTTGGTTATAGGACGTGTGGGTCCGTTGTCCATTTTAAAGATGGGGTTTTAGTGAAAACCATTTTGTGGGAGGTTTGGAGTTGGCCTTTAGGTGGGTGTGAGACCTGGTTTCGTTTCTTAGTTTGGTTTTTCACCCAACGATGACGGCTCGAGCGGTGGTTGAGCGCTCGGGTGGTGGTGTGGCAGAGATGTATGTCGGTAGGGGACCACTCGAGTGGTGGTTGAGCGCTCGAGCGCTTGAGCAATGTTGGCCTTCTGGTTAAGTTTTGGTTCTATGGGTTGTTGGTTGTCCATGTGAGTGGATGTTGGGCTATGTGGCGGGTGGCATCATGATGTATAGTTATATATGGCTATGTGTATTTATAACTCTAATTTATTTATGTATGGATTACGTAGATGAATTGCATGGTTTTTATGCCATACGTGTAACGTGGGTCGTGTGTGTAGCATGTGACGTGGTTATGTAAAATATAATGTCTGTACGTGGTTTTATGCATTTAAACCCTATTTTAGTTATGCATAGGTGTATGGAAGGTGATAGATGAACATATGGTTCGGTGAATGTTAACTCTGGTTAGCAAGGCATTCGGTAAGGCTGAGGTCCTTCAGTTAAAGTCCGAGAAGGTGCATTCAGTAGAGCTGAGGTCCTTCAGTTAAAGTCTGAGAAGGTGCATTCGGTAGAGCTGAGGTCCTTCGGTTAAAGTCTGAGAAGGTGCATTCGGTAGGGCTGAGGTCTTTCGGTTAAAGTCCGAGAAGGTGCGTTTTCTTTGGGGCTGAGGTCCTTCGGTTAGAGTCTGGAAATGTGCATCCGATGGGGGCTGCGGTCCCTTAGTGGAAGTCTAAGAAGGTACATAGATTGCATGTATTGCATTATGGGACGGATAAAACCAACTTTAAAGTGTTTTTACGACCCTTGTGAGTCGTGACGTAAAAATCGTTTTCAAACCATTTTCAATGCTCTTGTGAGTCAACAATGGTTCTTTTCCTCGCTTTCCCGTTTGCATGTAAAAATTGTTTAAAAGGCTTGAAAGAGAGTAAAAAACTGAACCTCATTTTCTTAGCATGTTTAGCTTATATTTCATGCTTTGTCTAGTTTTTGCTGAGCTTTGGCTCACAGTGTGGGATTTAAAATATTTTTTAAGTACCGATCACGCAGGTTGATTCAGGGTTCTTGTAGAGGCGAAAGATCTGTAGTCTTCTTTTATTTCATTCTTTCTATATCATGTATGTTTACATATTTTTTCGGTGTTGGAACCGTGTAATGTAAGCCTCTTGTCAATTATATACAATGCATGTCTGTTTTATATTGAGAGTGTATTCTCGGGTTGGGTGTTATGTTTGGTTGCTTGTGGGAGTTTCATGTGACCCGGAGATTGGGGCATGACAGAATGGTATCAGAGCTATGAGTTTGAATACCTAAGAGCCGTGGGAAGAGGGTGCATCACCGTGTGAGGTTGATTGCGTGTGCTTGATTGTATGTATTTAGATGCTTTGATAGTATGAACATGTTAGCATGTTAAGTGTGTGAATGTTGTGTATATGTGAGTATGGGGGTTAAACTTGGGAGCCAAGTTAGAAACGCGTTTAGCTGACGTGATTTCTAACAGGAAATCTAAATAGGTTATCTAGATTGATGCGTCATTCTTGTCGGCTCTCCTCGATATGTGGGGTTTGTTGGACATAAATCTAGGTGGCTATGTGTTAGCATGTTTATGTGGCTTGTTTATGTTCATGCGAAATGTTGCATCTTATGTTATGTGTTTCTTTTATATAGACGTGATGTTTGCGCGGAGAGGGCAAGGCTGTGTTCAAGGCTGTTGCCATGGGTTTGGAGTTGGTAGTGGACTACGTGGGTGGTGTGCTATGTTGAGGCAGCGGTTGGTGAGAATGTGAGGTTGGGATGAGTTGTAGACGCCGTGTTTAAGATAGTTAGCCGTTGTTTAGGATGCCTGACCTTATTTGACTATATCCTAGGAATGGTTTGGCTGACCATCTCTCGAAGGTTTGTATTCTTTCGACCTTGTGCTGAATTTTGGGGACGAAATTCCTTTAAGAGGGGTAGAGTTGTGAGATCCTGACCCATTTTTTTTTTGGCATTTTTCGACGCGCATTTAGTGTTTCATTTTAGCATGTTCATATGTGTTTTTATGCATGTTTGGGTTTAGATATGCACACAGGGTTGGTTTTCGAGGCCGTTGGCCGTTGTGGTGCGGGTTTCAAAAAAACGAAGATATTTTAGTAGCCTATAAATATCTCGCAATAGATATTTTCCAAAGATATTTTCAAAACTTACAAGCTAAGTTCCCTTTTTGGCTTTGCCTTCTCTCTAACTTCTCGGGGGCCCGGGGCTCAGTTTTCGACGATCTAACTGCGGATCCTTGCTATTGGCAAGGTGGGATACGCGTTCATCCAAACAAAATTTTATTCTGGTGAAGTTTGGTTTTGCATGTGGATCGAGGCGTTGAGTTTTTAACTCAACGAGGTAGGATCCTAGACTCTCATGTCTTATAAGGGTGGTACGTGTAATCGTGTGTGTTTTTACCAGTTAAAAATGTATGAAAGATCGATTTATGTTTCAAAACAACTGGGTTATGTTTTAAAAGGGGGTTTTGTGTTGTTTCGGTGGTTCTTGATGATTTGAGTTCGCATATATCCGTAGGTGTCGATAATAAGCGAATTGGTAGGTTTATGTGTGTTTTGAAGCATCATAGTGAGTGTTTTAGTGTTTTGGGGGCTTGGTACTCAAAAATAAGAAAATCTAGGTTTTTCTCGAGTGCTTGCTCGCTCGAGCGCACGCTTGAGCACCCGATGTCCGCTCGAGTAGACTGCTGTGCAAGACCATTTTCTTTCGATCATATCTCCCACATTCAGACTCGAAATTGGGTTGTTCTTGTACTCAAATTGAAGCCCCGAAAGTCTTCGTGCCAATGACACCTCTCTCACTGATCAAAAGAGTGAGGGTATGTCAAATTTTCTTAATCATTTTTCTCCCATTTTTAGCCGAATGCTTTGAAAAATGCTCTTTTTAATCCTTAATGAAACTTTTTATCAAATTTCAGGTTCCTTGGAGCGTTGTGGTGTTTTCATGGGTGTATGGGAGTCCGTATTTGCCGTGTTGGGCGTGTAGGAGTTCGTGTTGGCCGTGTTGGGCGTGTGTTGGCCTGGGTTATGATGTGTTGTGACTGGCTCTCCTCGAGTGGCTCTTAGTCAATAGAACTATGGGGTTCTATTGACTGAAATCATGAAGAGGGGTGTTAGTCATTTTTCGTTTCGATTAGTTGTGGTGGGGCTGTGGTGGCTTGTTGTTTGTTGTCATCCTCAGGGATGACGTGGGTTGTTTTAGCATGGCATTGGTGTGCGAGTGTGTACGTGGTGTCTATACATCGTTGGTTACAATACATGTGGGTCCGTTGTCCATTTTACAGATGGGGTTTTAGTGAAAATCATTTTGTTGGAGGTTTGGTGTTGGCCTTTGGGTGGATGTGAGACCTGGTTTCGTTTCTTCATTTGATTTTTCACCCAACGATGACCCCTCGAGCAGTGGTTGAGCGCTCAAGCGGTGGTGTGGTAGAGATGTATGTCGGTAGGGGACCGCTTAAGCGGTGGCTGACCGCTCAAGTGCGTGAGCGGTGTTGGCCTTCGGATTAGGTTTTGGTTTTGTGGGTTGTTAGTTGTCCATGTGAGTGGATGTCAGACTATGTGGCGTGTGGCATCATGATGTGTAGTTATGCTTGGCTGTGTGCATTTATAACACTAGTTTATTTATATATGGATTACATAGATGAATTATATGGTTTTGATGTCGTACGTGTAACGTGGGTCGTGTGTGTAGCATGTGACGTGGTTATGTGAAACGTAATGCTTGTACATGATTTTATGCATTTAAACCCTGGTTTAGTTATGCAAA
The DNA here is from genome assembly GCA_034768845.1 of Heliamphora exappendiculata. Taxonomy (NCBI): domain Eukaryota; kingdom Viridiplantae; phylum Streptophyta; class Magnoliopsida; order Ericales; family Sarraceniaceae; genus Heliamphora; species Heliamphora exappendiculata. Next base: position 15,580 of record JAOTRH010036597.1, read on the forward strand.
AGTGTATGGAAGGTGATAGATGAACATATGGTTCGGTGAATTTTAACTCTGGTTAGAAAGGCATTCGGTAGGGCTGAGGTCCTTCAGTTAAAGCTCGAGAAGGTGCATTCGATTGGGCTGAGGTCCTTCGGTTAGAGTCCGAAAAGGTGCATCAGATGGGGGCTGCGATCCCTTGGTGAAAGTCTGAGAAGGTACATGGATTGCATGTATTGCATTGTGGGACGGATAAAATCAATTTTAAAGTGTTTTTACGACCCTTGTGAGTCATGACATAAAAATCGTTTTCAAACCATTTTCAAGGCTCTTGTGAGTTAACAATGGTTCTTATCCTCGCTTTCCCATTTGCATGTGAAAATTATTTTAAAAGCTTAAAAGAGAGTCAAAAACTGCACATCGTTTTTCTAGCATGTTTAGCTTATATTTCATGCTTTGTCTAGTTTTTGCTGAGTTTTGGCCCACGGTGTGGAATTTAAAATATTTTTCAAGTACCGATCGCGCAGGTTGATTCGGGGTTGCTGGAGAGGTAAAAGATCTGTAGTCTTCCTTTTTTTTGTTCTTTCTGTATCATGTATGCTTACATATTTTTTCAGTGTTGAAACGGTGTATTGTCAGCCTCTTGGAGAATATATATACTGCATGTATGTTTTATATTGAGAGTGTATTCCCGGGTTGGGTGTTATGTTTGGTTGCTTGTGGGAGTTTCACATGACCCGGAGATTGGGGCGTGACAGTAAAGTGGCGGTCGCCACAATGCAAGGTGGCGGCTCTAGGTTCAAGTTGGAGGCTAGAGGTTTGGACATTGTGGGTTCACTAGTTCAAAGATTTGGCTTACTTGGCTTAGATACTGAGCTTGGATCATTCCTCGAGGATCGTTTAGAAGCACCATTCACTCTATTTTCATCATCGGATTCACCCGGATCAACCTAAGATTGGCGGGGTCTAATTGGGGTGTTTATAAATAGTTCTCGACAAGTTGGTTCTAAAAATATTTTAAAATGGATACGTACAATAAAAATTATGATGTTTTAAAAAATGCAAAACTATAGTTTAGTTAATAATTAAAAAAATGTAAAAAAGCTAAAAGCCATCAAGTAAAAAGACTAAAACCAAAGGTTGTCAAACAAAGAAGATATTGCTCTTTTAGACTTTTGGCCTTTTACCTTTAAGTCTCTTACCAAATGATAGGAATGTCTTTGCGTTGACTTGGGTTTGGTTGATGTATAAACGGCCACTTAACCACATATAGTAGGGTTTAGGTTTTGGCACCCACGATTGACTAAACAAACTAATGAGATTCAAGCCACCGAGTCTACGGGTGGATTATGGTCAAATTAATGGTTTGGGCTTAGTTGGTTTTGGCTATTTTTGTTGGGCCCATTTTAAAAAAACAAATAGCTCTGCATGACATTTGGGTGTATCTTTTTCAATTTCAAATTGACATATTTCAAATTTCAAATTTGGCATCGAACAATAAAGAGTTAACTATTTGAAGAAGAAAGTTCGTACAAGATGATAGACCCAAGAAACCACTGTTGATTAACTTTGTTGCCTTTCGGTCCCTCAACTCTCGTTTTCTCTGTGTGTGTGTATGTGCGCGCGCGCGTGTGTGTGTATGTGTGTGTGTGTGTGAGAGAGAGAGAGAGAGAGAGATAGATGAATGTTGATGGCTTTTTCGGCTCTTGTGGTTTAGGGTTTAGGGGTTATTTTTAGGATTTGGAATTTAGGATTTAGGAGTTAGGATTTAGGATTTAGAGATGTTTGGGGTTTTAGGTTTTAGGTTTTATAGATGTTTGGGGTTCAGGGGATGATAGGAGTTGATGATTTAGAGCTTAGGGTTCAGGAATAATAGGGGTTTAGGGTTTTGAGTTTAGGGTTTAAGATTTTAGAGATGTTTGGGGTTTTAGGGTTTTAGGTTTTGGGTTTAGGGTTTACAAGAAGTTTGGGGTTTAGGGTTTAATTGTGAAAAATTATTAAGATATGTAAAATTATATTTACTTTCTATGAATTTTACGACATAATAATAATGTTATTAGTTTATATACATTGAAATTTTTATAAATAAATTTAGAATTAACAACTAGAATTGCATACGAGCATTGTATTATGTTCATTTAAAAAAGTAAGATATAAAATTAATGTAAAACTAAAATTATTTTGTATTTTTTTAAGAGAAATTTAAGGATTAGTCATTTTTTTGGATATCGTAAGAGAGTCCCAGCACTTTTTTAAGTAGATTACGCCATATCAGGTTTGAAATTATTTTATTATGGCTAATATACCTCTATTCAAAAGATTATCTTTCCTGATTTGAAACCTTTAAATTTGATTCCAAAGATTTTTTAAAACTGATGTATCTCTTAAAATAAGCAATCTCTCTCTCTCTCTCTCTGTTCAATAAAAAATCAAAACAAAACATGATGCCAAAAAATAACAACTTTTCAAGGGAAGCTTTTATGATTTCATCACTTGTGAAAACCACTACTGAGACAAAGATTTTTGTAAGAACACCCAACTGATACAACTTACAACTGATGCATTTGTCACTTCAAGCCAAACATTCAACTCAGAACATCCAACTGATACAATTTACAAAAGATACATTTATCGCAATGTCACTACTCACTTTTCAAGTGATGCTTTTAAAATTTCATTACTTGCGAAAATCACAAATAAGACAGAGATTTTTACAAGAACACTCACCTGATACAATTTACAGCCGATGCATTTATCACTTCAAACCAAATATTCAACCCAGACGACCCAACTGATACAATTATAAACCACAACTGATACATAGATTTGGTTAGAGCCCCAACAACCCATGCGGATCTAAACCCTACACTAGTGCAGCCCACACCCAAACAAATCCCCCTCCTCCTCCGCAGAGCTTGTGGTGGTCTAAGCCCCAACAACTGATACATAGATTTGGTTGGAGCCCCAACAACTGATATATAGATTTTGCTGTCGAAGGGCTGGTAGTGGTCGACGAGTGGCCGAGGAGTTGCTATAGTGGTCGGCGAGTGCTGGTTGTGAGACCCTGACCCGTTTTTTTTTTTGGCATTTTTCGACGCGCATTTAGTGTATTCGCTTGTGCATGTTTATTTGTTTTCAATGCATGATCGGGGCTAGATATGCACGCGGGCAGGTTCCCGAAGGCCATGGGGTGTTGCAATGCGAATTTCAAAAAAATTCAAAAAAAAGATATTTTAGAGGCTTATAAATATCTAGAGTTGGATATTTTCAAAAGATATTTTTAAAATTTCTCCAGTAAGTTTCCACTTTTTCTCTCTACCTTCTCTCTAAGTTCTTGGGGGCTCGGTGCTCAATTTTCAACGATCCAACAGCGGATCCTTGCTTTTGGCATGGTAGGCTATGCGTTCATCCGAACAGAATTCTATTTCGGCGAGGCTTAATTTTGCACGTGGTTCAAGGCGTCGAGTTTTTAACTCACCGAGGTAAGATTCTAGACCCTACTGCTGTATAAGGGTGATATGTGTAATCGTGTGTGTTTTTAACGGTTAGATTGCTGTAGATCTGAGTTTATTTCAAGTTGGATTTTTGGGCTAAAAACCCATTTTTTTGGCGATTTTGGTAGATGAAATTGGGTGTCAGGTGTTTATTTTGAGGTCTTGGTGTTAGGCCTGGGCGTGTGTATGTCCGAGGGTGTTGGATAGGAGTTTGGAGGCTTCGATTTGAGGCTTGGAGATTGAAACTGAAGCTTAAAATGGTTTCTGGGCTTGGTCAGTCGACTGAACTCATAGGTCCAGTCGACTGGATCATAGTTTCTTGGGTTCAGTCGACTAAACTGTGTGTTTGGAATTTCTAGGCTTTTCCAGTGTGTTTTTTAGTCGACTGAGGGTTAGGTCCAGTCGACTGAAGTTCTGGACTGTTGGTTTTGTGGTTTTGGTTGGGCCCTTGGGTTTCCAATTGGTTTTCAATGGTCCTCGGTTGATTGATATATAGGATTAGTCGCCGAAACACTATTGGTTTCTTTTTGGAGTTCCTGGTTGGTTGTACGGTGGGTTCGAGTATCGTGTTGTGATCTCGGGTGTTGTGTAGGTGTCGTCCTCGGGGGTGGCATGTATGGTTAAATGCGGGTTATTGGGGCACGGTTATGTGCGTAGTGCTTGCGCATCGTTAAGGATTTAAGTACAATTATGTAGTAAAAGAAAAAATAATATATAAAATGCCAAAAATTTCCCTTAATGGCCGACCACCTTGGCGGATGTGCCAAAAAGTGACTTTTTTTCTTCTTTTTAACTTTAAATGAAGAGAAATGTATTAAATGAAGCATTATGATGATCCCAAACTTGTTGGACAAGTAATATATTTAATAATATAGTGTTATAAGTCAACACAAGCAAAAACATTATTATTGATGCTCATACACAACAAAATAAGTCAAAAAGTCCTATGTTGTCAAAATAGCTTAATTTAACTTAAGAGATTACATCTATTTAATTAATTGCTATGGAAACTATGATAATACATAAAAATATTATATTTCTCATAAACATACAAAAGTAATAAGTCTCAGTAGAAAAAGATAATAAAAAGATACATCAAATTAACTTTTAATGCATTTTTTTGCACAATATGGGCACATAAACCGAGGCAAACCCCTTGATTGATGGGGGATCAGATTTTATCCCCCCAAAAAGCCACCTAGAACCTTTTAGTTTCACCAAATCTAAATTCTAGCCATCACAACTCACGTCAACTCAAACCAAACTCAAGGCCTCATTAATGAAGTGAAGAAAAGGAAGCTTCCTGGTGTACTTTTGTCCCCCATGTGTTCCCTTGCTTTGCCTATATAAGGAGAGTCAAACAACCTCTTCTCTAAGTAATATTTTCGTGCATGAGAGGGGGAGAAACCAAAACACATTGTTCCTGCGGGTTTGGGAGAGTTTGAGGAAGAAGAAGGAAGAAACCGAGGCGAATTTCGAAAGCTAAGTCCAAACTCATCCTCCA